>PVLA01017151.1:0-18267 GCA_004027455.1 Hydrochoerus hydrochaeris
AGTGGACATGAGTGGAAAAGAGAATTAAACAGAAATAATACCTGTTTGTGAAATTCAAGAACTGATTCATGAAGGTGTGATAGGCTGTAGATATGGAGGAGTGCAGCCTTTGTTTTCCTCAATGGCAGCTTAGTATAGACTAGTACAGGACATAATTGATTTGCATCTTTGGAAAATCTCTTAATTGTGTAATGTCACTTCATACTAGCATACCTATAATTCATACCTATAACTTGTGTTAAACCAATGGGTCAGGATGTCTATCTGATTTTCCTATACATATAAATACAGATTTATGCATATAGATAGAAGATACAGATATATTTTCATACTCAATCCATTGGCTCCAAAATAATTTTTCACTTCATTTGTTAAAGAGCTGCCACAAATAACACATTTGGAAAGTGTGCAATCAAGCAAATCAACCTGTAGCTAATGGCAGTGTGGTGCTGCAGGATGAATTTAAAGAGCACCGAGTCTCATAAAATAACTTGAAAATGCTTCTGTACTTCATGCCTCTGGCAGGAGGAAGCCATGTGACTCAGGATTATTTCAGTGTAAACAGCAGTCTCCCACGGTAAGGTTTACACTTTAAAGCGTTTTTTTATTAGTATATGTCTGCAATACATAATGATCACATTTATTATGAGGAATGTGTGCACATACATAACGCATCTTCATTATAAAATATTTTCAAATCCTGTCAAAGGTAACGTTTTAAAGTTTTGTTCTCATCTTGAATGACAATGGTTCCCTCACTTTGTCCCTAAATATACTATGGTTGTTGAAAAGTTTTCTCACTGTATTTTATTTATATTTTGTTAATGAAAATGTTGCCATCCTAAGGAAATATAAATGGAATCCTGACATACCATTTACAACATATGTTAGATAATTTCAATTTACCACATTAGAGATGACTTAGTTCAGAGCCAACATACATAAATATCATAATCACTATACATTCCATTTTATTCAGAAGACACAGGTGACTATTTTAGAGGCAATGTGGTACCCTGGTGGGGAACCTGTGGCATGTGGCACAGCTCGCACACAGAACCCCTTTGTCTAGGCTGGAGCCCAGTTGCCCCAGCAGCAGAGTACAAGATATTCAGGTTTAATTGCACTGTTGTCACTATGCCTAAATAGATTGGTTTTGGTTTACAGTTTTGAATTGGTCTCTAAAAGATTCGCCCTCACTGGAATGGAGACAAGTGTATCTGTTTTATATTTGCACAAGTGCCATTCCTGCCTCCTTCATTCACCTGAGCAAAGCTGAAATTGTGGCCCGTTTCACTACCCGTGAGAGTCTGAAAGGCTCAGTGGGAAGCTGAGTCTCTGGACCCATTCCTATTTGCAGTTGTTACCCTACAGGTTTTGGAACCACTCTCTAATAAATAGCAAGCACTTAAATGGCCACTGGACAGATGTGGAACTGACTGATGGTTACACATTAGTCAGGACCCTGTGCTGAAACACATATATCAAAGATCATCTCATTAGTCTGATGGGTGCAAATGATAATCGATGGGAATTTTAATTTGAAGGTATTTAACTGTTAATGAAATTGAGCTTTTTTCAAGTTTAGACTTTATAATAAGAACATTTGAAAAAATCTCTACCCATTTTTCAATTCTCATGTGTTTAAGACTGCTATGTGACACTGATTTCTATTAAAAGAAATTATGCTGTTGGGTCCAACATATGTCATGAATGTGTTGCATGATCTAGGTACATACATTTTGCTTTAAATATGCTATTGGGAATATAAATATATTATAAATTAAATAGGAACTTGTAGATAATATTTAATAAATGCAAGTAATATTAATTCCATTTTATACCTGTCCCCTCTTTCTTAAATTTAGGATATGAAATGCTAAATATTAGATTTAGAAGTCCACTAGAAATATCAGTGATGCCTATAGAATCTGAAGATCATTTTCTAAATCCTAGTGCTCACCTGAAACTTTGAAATCTGAGTATTTTAAACTAAGTCGATTGATTCCTCCTTTTTTCACTGTTAGTGTATATTTCTAAGTCATTGTGGAAGGATTCAGTAAATAATGATGGGAAGAATTTTATTTTTGATTTCATAGCATAATGAAAAGTAAATGCATTTAATAATAAAAGCTAAATTTAGAACCCAAATAACTAGAAATTTTTGAGCAATCAATTTGATTAAAATTTAGACACAGGCAAGATTTTAGAATTAAGACCTATTCTGGACTGGACTGGCTAGAGTGTTCTTCATTTTTTCATTGTTAAATATTTATGTTTCGATGACACAGCTAAAAAATTAGAGCAGAAAATGTAAAATTACAGAATAACCCAATTTCTATTAATGAAATGAAAAATGTAATCAAGTCCCTACCAACAAAGAAAAGCCCAGGCCCAGAGGGATTCACTGCAGAATTCTACAAGAAATACAAAGAAGACTTAATACCAACACTCCTCAAACCCTTTAATGAAATTGAAAGGTAAGAAATTCTCTCTAATTCATTCCTGGAAGCAAATATCACTCTAGGTCCAAAACCTGAGAAAGACCCAATTAAAAAAGACAACTACAGGTCAATCTCCCTAATGAACATAGATGCAAAAGTTCTCAATAAAATATTGGGAAACAGGATGCAGCAAACCATCAAGAAGATTATACACCATGACTAAGTGGGATTCATTCCAGGCATGCAGGGATGACTCAACATATATAAATCAATCAATGTAATCCACCATATCAATAGAACCAAAAGTAAGAATTACATGAATGTTTCTATAGATGGAGAAAAAGTTTTTGATAAGATCCCACACCCATTCATGATAAGAACCTTACCGAGAATTGGAATTCCACTCAGGTATATTCCCAGAAGAACTTAAAAAAATCTTATCACAGTGATATATGCGCACCCATATTTATAGCAGCATAATTTGTAATAGCGAGATCTTGGAAACAACCTAAGTCCCCATCAACTGAGGAATGGATAAAAATAATTGTGGTACTTTTATACAATAGAGTACTAATCAGCTATAAAGAATGAACACATTGAGATATTTATAAATAAATGGTTGCAACTTGAATCCATACTCATAAATGAAAAAAATCAAACTCACATGTATAAATACTGTATAGTCTCCCTAGTGTAAGAGATGGTAAGAGTACAGAAGATATTATGGTAATCATGGTTCACCATTATATTGCTTTGAAGTCTTATATTTTCATTCATTGGTTGGAATGGTTTTATTCTGTTCTGTTTGATATTAATATATGAGATGATATGAATAATTACTTTTAAAAAGACAATATGGCAGCCATTGTTGATTTAATAACATTGTGCTCTGAATTCCTACCATGCTTTTGTTTTTCTATTATCATTGGTTTTATCACATTTTTTCTTATTGGATTTTAATATGTACCATAGTATAAACAAATTTTTCATGAAAAATGTGATAATATAGTAGCCATTGTTCATCTTCAGTTATTTGGCTCAGAATGCCTTGTAATACTTATATTCTCTTGAGTAGTTTTATTCTATTTTGTTATGTTTGATATTATTGTATGTAAAGATAAGCTCAACTATTTCAAATAAAGAGAAATTATGATAGCTACTGTTAATATCCAATTGTCTTGTTGTGAAGTGCTGTGTTGCTTACATTGCTCTGTTCTGATCTGCTTAGATCTGTCCTCTTTTGTTTTATTCTCTTTAAAATAAAAAAAATCAAAAAATATGCTTGAAGGTTGCATAAGATCATTTACAGAGTCAATAAAATGTTTCATGTTCCTCTTTCACACTTCATATTTGAGGAGAGGTTTGCAGAAAGTTGAGTATATTTCACAAGTATAAATACATATGAATAACATTTTAATAAATCAGTGACATAACTTGTATAATCATTTTATACAGTTTTGAGTGGTATGGAACTTTGGATTTATATTTATGGAATTTCAGAGGTAATCAAATATATTCTGAATGCCAAATTATATGACATTAAAACAAGGGAAACTTTATTTTTTTTATATTTTAGAAATGAAAAAAATAAGATTCAATCATATCTTTTAAATTTACATTGATTCAAGGGGTTAATTATTCATAGGTATATAACACTGAAAATGGTTGCTCCTAAAGACTTTCACAGAAAAGTACCACATTAGTAACTTTATTTATGTCTCACAATACAGACTTTTTTCCATAATGCTCAAATATTATAAAAGAGTAGTCATTAACAATTAATGATTGATCTTGACATATAAGAAATTATACACTAAATATAACCAGTGAATAATATCACTGCTGTTTTAAATTTTGCATAATCTCAGTTTACCACAAATTTATTTGCTTACAATATTTCATAAATTCTCAAAGCACAATGGAATTCACTCCATTATCTTTTGCAGAAAAATCTCTTTGTACTTGTACATTCTCCACATTCATGGAACTATGCATCTAAAATTTAATATAACTGAGCTCATTCTGCTGAGATTGTCACAAGATGCTTTTAGGAAGAAAATAGTCTGCATAATTTATTGCTTTTCTATCCAGAGACTATATGGTGTAACTCAATAATTATCATTAACGTCAAGACCAGTTAGGTACTTGGGAGTCCCCTGTACTTCTTTCTTTTCTATTTATCCTTATCTAACACTTTCTTCTCTACTTTCATAACCTGTAGAACACTTGTAGACAGTGTTGTGAAACAAGCCATTATTACATTATCCAAGTTTTTTCCTTGCATTTCTTTGGCACCCTAGAGGTTGTCATCCTGATCCTCATGACTGCAGACCACTAAGTGGCCATCTGTAAGCCCCTGAACTACATGATCAGCATGAACCACATGGTCTGCTGATTGTTAGTGGCAGTGGACTGGGTGGGATCCTGTGATCATTCTTTATTTCAGATTTTCCTGGCTTTGATTTTGCCTATCTGTGGCCCCAATGTGATTGATCACTATTTCTGTGACTTGCAGCCCTTACTGGAACTTGCCTGTGCAGGCACCTATATGATCAACCTCCTCTTGGTGTCCAACAGTGGGGCCATTTGTTTAGTGAGCTTTGTCCTGCTGATGTTCTCCTATATAGTCATCCTGCATTCTCTCAGAAACCACAACGCTGAAGGGAGGAGGAAAGCCCTCTCCACCTGAATCTCCCACATCACTGTGGTCATCCTGCTCTTTGTACCATGTATATTTATTTATATACACCCTGCCACCATCTTCCCCCATGGACAAAGTGGTAGCTTTGCTTTATACGATTGGTACATCTTTGTTCAACCCTCTGATTTACACTCTGAGGAATGCAGAAGTGAAAAATGCCATGAGCAGGTTGTGAAGCAAGAAGATGGTCACAGATAACATACAAAAGTAATAGAAATTGATAATCTTCTTCATATTTTTTGATTTTCCTATGAGTCAAGAGATAATACCAATGTCTTACAATGGATTTAATGTAATACTATTATGAGTATTAGGTTTTATAGTATAATTGACAATGTGAATGCCTATTCTTGTTAATTTGTGTTGACTTTATTCATAAAAAGACCTAATATGAGAACAAACACATATAACTTTAAATTCTGTTGACTGTTTGTGTCCATCTTTCTCATGTGCCTATTGTCAATGGTGACTCTCTTTTTTTTTCCTTGCATTTTTAATGTTGATGTGTGCTCTGTATATCCTTAGGTAAACTCATGCGCCCACACACATACACACACACCACACGCTGCTGTTTCATTTTCTGCCAAATAGTTTTCTTTAAGAGATGCTTCATTCTGTTTACCAGAGCATATTGATTCACTCATTTAACTTCAGTTGTTTTAATTAATTTTAAAATAGTAACCTTAAAACAAAGAATGAAATCAGGAGACTTCTGAACAGTGCAATGCATCAGTCTTTGAAACAACCCAAATGCCCATCAACTGTAGAATGCATAAAAAAGATATGGTACTTTCATATAATGGATTACTACTTAACTCTATATAAGGATAAACTTGAAGCTTTTATAAGTAAATGGATGCAAGTTGAAACAATACTCATAAGTGAAATAAATCAGATTTGCATGTGTAATTATAATATTGCTTCCCTAGTGTTAAAACTGAAAAATAAGTAAGATCCAAACTGTACAGTAGATATCACAAAAAATGAAATAAACTGTTCAAAAGGAAAGAAAGATTGCAATATGGGAAAGGAGAAAAAAGGAAGAAAAAAATATATATATATACATATCTTTAAAATACATAACTATATTACTAATTTCTGTTAGTTCATCTAAAAGAACAGTTTGTGCTTCCATTGTTTGTTTGTTTTATATTTTAATAGATTTAAACAAAGAAGGCCCAAACTGCAAAGGAATATTTTTAGCTTTCAGTTAATTTAACCAGTAGAGGATACACAGAGATAAAATGTCTTTCAATTACAGAGATTAAAACATATTTAAAAAAATGAACTGAGACCAATTAATTGATACAATACAATTGGTTCACATAAGCTAAGCTCTGCAAATGTAGAGTTTTGGAGAAGAAAATGGAAAAAGTACACAGTAGAGAAAATATATATGGAGGAATATTTCAAATATTTCCATATTTAATTATAAACATTAGTGGCACTCATTAAAGAAAATAAAAGGAAGCCATATTCCAGGACATATTTAAAAATCAGAATGCTAAATAGAAAGAAATAATCTTAAAGTTAGGGAAAGACACAAGTTGATTGTATGTGCTAAGGACCAGAGATAGAAATGATAGTTTTCAATAAAAAAGTGCAGGTTATTATCAAAATCAAACCATGTTTAATGAAAAATAGGGAAGTAATGCACATACAGAAACCTATATTAAGTGACTATAACCTCTCAGAAGTAAAATAATAGTCATCACAAATTAGCAAAACAGAGATGTGTGATCAAAGAAATACAACATGCTGCAAAGATTCCAGGTGAAAATTTAGAACACCAGGAAGAAATGTAGAGCGTTATAATATATTACTATATATGATTGCTGCCTAAATTCCTTATATACAAATGAATAACTGAAGTCAAAATTAATGAAGTTCTTAAATTTCTAAATATGTAGAGCAGAAAATTGTATAATGTTAAAAGTACCATGCACAGGAACTATGCAAATGCACTGATATATTTTAGAATACTTATTTCACATATAAAAGTTGTTTTAGTGTTTTCAATTTAAAAATAACTATTCTGACAAAATATTTAATGTATAATGCATTTAACTTATAAATTAATCACAATAACGTTTTATAAATCCTAAGTCTACTATAAAAGAACAAAAAAGGAAAGTAAAGTTTTAATGTCAAATATTTCCTGGTTTCTAATTCAACATGCAGCATGCTGGAAGATTTTATGCTATAAACATGTGAATGCTCTCATAAATCAATAATTATTCCTGGATTCATAAAAGAAATGGGATCTGAGGCCAAAATGTAACCCCAGAAGAGGAGAGTGAGAAAATAGAGAATCACAGGTTGCCAGAGCAGGATCTGCCGAGTGGAAAGTTTCATAGTGAGTGGAGTCAGCATAGAAAAGCCAAAACTGTGACTGGCAAATTTGAGGAAGCCTGAGATGGACAAGTCTGAGACTGACTTTCTGGGCCTCTGGTCACTGGAAGGCCTCAGCACTTTTGTTTAACCTTGTGGAGATCTACAAGGTTCTCAAAGATTTGAAAAAATCTGTTCTTCTGGCAGAGGGAGTGAGTAAGGAATGATTATTAAATATCACAGAGCCTGTGTTCTTAGCAAGCTGTGTCCCTGGGAAAAGTTAGTTAAGCAATGGAACCTGGTGGATGTGATAAAGCCTTTTCATCCTGGAGGGATGAAAGACTCACCTCAGCAGGGGATTTAGCTCAGCAGCATAAGTGCATGCCTGGCAAAAGTGGGTTTATGAGTTTGAATCCCAGTGCCAAAAGAAAAAAAAATACTCACCTCTAACCACCTCCCACTGTCCTGTCCCCAGGACAGACTCTGAAGTATGAAAATTACAGATCATAGTAACAGGATCCCTACAACTGTGAAATCTATTTATAAACATTCATTTATCTCAATATGTCATGCCTTTTCAATGAGGAAAAAATTGTAATATAAAATATAATGTGCAAAGTATAACTTAAAAGAAAGGACATTCAGAATAGACATTGGAATGGATATTGGAATGATAAGACCAGGAATTGAAAGTAACATGATTAATATGCTAAGGAATTTTTATATTCCAAGCTTTTGTACAAAAATATCATAGATGAAATTACTAAAACAAAAACATTTATTCCTCAGAATTCTGCAAAGTAAGAAACCCGTAATGATAGTTGGCAAATGATTGCAGTACATAATACATATATTCATTTTGGGAACTGGAATATGTGCATATTGTATCTTGTTCATTTTTATTTCTCCCCATTTACAAAAGCTCTTTCACATCTCTAAAAAGTCTACTTCCCTATTTTCTATAGTTCTTATTATGGCACAAATTCAATTAAACTTGTACCATCAAATGTCATTAAATTTGGCGTTAAGATCTTAAAACATAAATTACGGATGCCTGGCACTTGGTCCCTAGCAAGCTTCTAGCATTAAAGTAGACAATATATAAGCACAGTCATGAAATGTAAGCAGAAAACTGGAAATTCTAAGAAGAATAACACAGAAATTCTAGTTATGAAAACAATGTAACAAAAATAAAGACAGTCTTCAATGGATAGAAAGAGTAGACTGGAATTAGCTGAATAGAAATTTCTGAGTGTGGAAAATTCAAA
Organism: Hydrochoerus hydrochaeris; assembly: GCA_004027455.1. Taxonomy (NCBI): domain Eukaryota; kingdom Metazoa; phylum Chordata; class Mammalia; order Rodentia; family Hydrochaeridae; genus Hydrochoerus; species Hydrochoerus hydrochaeris. Next base: position 8,745 of record PVLA01017151.1, read on the forward strand.
ACTACAAGAAAAAAAGTAAAACAAGAGAAAATATGTAAAATAATACAATCTAGACAACTAAAGTAGGTAAGAATCTACACAAAAAGCCATTGAAACAAAAACATGATACTGACAGAAATACAGTAATGCAGATGAAGAGAATAGAACAGAAGAGATAGAATCAATCCTGCCCACCTACAGCCATGTGAGCACTGAACAATTGAGGAAAGACAGCCTCTTTCAAAAAATGGTGCTGGGAAAACTGGATATTCATATGAAGAAGGATGAAAATAGATCCATAGTTCCCATCCAGTACTAAAAAAATGAAATAGATAAAAGGTTAAGATATGTAAACACTGTTAAATTGATGAAAGATGCCACGGAATACTGCTGAAGTCATAGACACAGGGAAAGACTTCCAGAATAGGACTCCAAAAGCCCAAGAACTAATACTAAAAGTCAACGAAGTGGACTTCATCTACACAATAAAGTGAGCATTAACACAATTAAAACAGGCATGGAATGGGGAAAAAAATCTTCACTAGCTGTTCTTCAGAAGAATTACTATTAAAATATATATAAAATTAAAAACCAAATGTTCCAAAATCAGGAGCTCTTCAATAAAATGAACCAAATGAACTCAACAGATACTTCTCAAGTGAAGATTGCAAACAAAAGCAAATATCTAAGAGAATATGTTCAGACTATTTAGCTCTTAGGGAAATTCATATCAAAACCACAGTGAGACTCATTCCCAACCCAGTCAAAATGGTCACAATTAAGAAAACAAAAGAGAATGAATGCTCATAAGGATGCATGGGAAATAAAAACCCTCCTGTGTTTCTTCTGGGAATGCAACATAGCACAACAACTGTAGAGACTCACATGGAGCTTCCTCCAAAATGAAATATAGAATCCAGCTACGCTACTCTTTGCAATAATATGAAAATAATATACACACATATTCATGATTTAGCATCAATATTCACAAAGTTATGGAAACAGTGTAGTTTCCTGTCAGTAAATGAGGGGATAAAGAAAATGTGAAAATACTCACAATGGAATTAAATTCAAACATAAAGAAGACTCCATAGTATATGTGCTTTACAGTTTATGAGATACAGTAAGAAATAAGATATTATAGAACACTTGCTTTAGAATAGAAATATTTAATGGCATAAGAACTCAGCACAATCTTTATATTTATCAGAAAAGCTTTGGAGAGAAGAGAAGTTATCCTGAGATTTCAGAAGGCTATGGATCCTAAGATACAGCTTTACAGTCAAATGAAACTCCCCATAGTGGGGATCATCTATCTCGTATAATTTTTTTATTTTTTCCAGAGATTTTTCATAGTTTGTCATCTCTGCATTTCTCAGAGTGTAGATTAGGTGGTTTAGCATGGGGATTATTATTGTATAAAACACACTCAGCAATTTGTCTATGGGGAAATCTTAGCTGGGCTTGCATACATGATCATATAGGGAACAAGGAATAAAACACTACAGTAATGTGACAGCCACAGGAGGAGAGACTCTTCCATTTCCCTTCTTAAGCTTCTTCAGAGAATGCAAGATGACACCACACATGATAAGCATGAGCATTAACAAGGTCAAGCAGATCAGTCCTCCACTAACCCCCACTAAGAGGCCAATGGCATAAGTATGAATGTAGGCAAGTTTCATTAAGGGTTACATGTCACTCATAAAATGGTCAATGACATTGGGGCCACGGAACAGGAGACCACAAATAGTGCTGAGTTGAATTACTGAGTGTAAAAATCCTCCAAGCCAGGACACTACCAGCAACACAACATACAGCTATTGCCTCATGAGAACCAAATAATGCAGAGTTATACTTGGCAATTTAGTGGTCCTAGGCCATCACCAGCAGGAGGAAGAGCTCTGATCCACCAAAGAGGTGATCTGGGAAAAGCTGAATCATACAGAACTTGAAGGACATGCTAGTATTCCCAAAGAATAAGTCTGAAATCAACTCGGAGAAAATGACTGATGAATAAATGATGTCCACAAATGGCATTAGCAAGAAAGAAGCACATTGGTGAGTCCAGAGCCTGACTCATAGTTACAGCTATGAGAATGAGCAGATTTCCAAAACTGAATGTAACAAGAATTACCTTCTGCCTATTTTGATTCTGGTGAGGCCCAAGGAGTTTGAGTCACATACTTTCTTGGTTTCATTTCCTCGTTTTTTGGTACTGATTTCAGGTTTTAAAGTAGTCAAATCAATGAAAAAGACAACATAAATTTGTGTTTATTTACCCATGAAACATCTTGCATCACGTCTACTTGCATCATATTACCAGCTGTCGGGATCTGGGTTACCAGTAGAAAAACAACAGAGTTATCTGGCTTGAGTGACTTGATACATTCTGATGAGGTAAGGCAAGTAAAGGCCAATTTAATAAGGTCATTAAAACATATTTATTTATATCATGATACAGATTCATAGTGCTGGAATTTCAAACAATTAGGCTTTGATGTAGTCAAGGACAAATAGTTTTCCCATTCACCTCAGTGAAACAAGTAATACTTGAAAACGCTTCTGGAAAGTTAAAAATTTTTAATGTACAATGCAGTACTCAAAAGTAGTGTTTTATTATGCATATGGCTGTCAAATTCATGTTTATATGGATGGAAGGAGGTTTCTTCTTGTTAGTGCCACTTCTGTTTTTTTTAATAGTGATTTAATGTTACATTTTGCAGTTCATTTCTTTTCTCAAATTGTTTCTTAGATGACCTCACTGGATGCCATGATTTCCTGTACTTTTTACAAAATATGACTACCTAAAACATTTGTATCTTGAAACTCACACCATAAAATATTGAAGTCTCTAATGAACAGTGTCATTTGTGTGTTCATTGACTACCTGTCTCTCAATTTCATTACTTTATTGTGATTTTCACTGTTAGTTTGCCTAATGGTCAATTATTCATCAAATAGTAGTGTCTTTCACTATCACTACCTAACATTCCTTGGTGCTCAGTTTAGACTAAAGCAAAAAAACAATTGTGGAAATAGTGAATATAGGGGGATTAATCATTCATAAATATTTGATTAACAAAATTACTAACGCTGTATTCTAAGCAAGATGATTTTTTTACAGAGAATAAAACAAATGAGGACAGAACAAAGTAGATCAGAACAGAACAATGTAAGCAACACAGTATTTTACAGAAAGACAATTGGTTATTAACAGTAGCTACCATAATATACTGTTTCTTTCTTTGAAATAATTGAGCATAGCTTCACACAAAATAATATCAAACATAAAAAAATAGAATAAAACCATTCAAGAAAATGAAAGATTTACAAGGCATTCTGAACCAAATAACGGAAAATGAACAATGGTTACTATAATATCTGATTTTCCATAAAAAATTTGTTTATACTATGATACATATTAAAATCCAATAAGACACAACATCATAGAACCAATGGTAATAGAAGAACAAAAGCATGGTAGGACTTCAATGCAAGATGATATTAAATCAGCAATGGCTGCATTACTGTGTTTTCTTCACAGTAGCTTTCATACGAACACACATAATAAGATCAAACAAAACAGAATAAAACCATTCCAACCAATGAATGAAAACTTTATAAGATTTCAAAGCAATATAATGGTGAAACATGATTACCATAAAATTTTATCTATTATTACCATTTTTACACTACGGAGACTATATGGTATTTATACATGTGAGTTTGATTTATTTCACTTATGAGTATGGCCTCAAGTTGCATCCATTTATTTATAAATATCTCAATGTGATCCTTCTTTATAGCTGAGTATTACTCCATTGTATAAAAGTACCACAAAATTTTATCCATTCCTGTTAATGGGAACTTAGTTTGTTTCCAAGATCTGGCTATTACAAATTGTGCTGCTATAAACATGGGTGAACATATTACTGTTTTAAGAATTTTTCGGTTTTTTGGAATATACCTAGGAGTAGAATAGCTGGATCAAATGAGACTTCAACCTAGACTTTTGAGGAATCTCCATACTGACCACCACACTGGTTGCACCAGTCTACACTCCCACCAACAGTGCAGAAGAATTCCTTTTCCCCAGCCTCTCCAGCATTTGTTTTTAGTAGTTTTGTTGATCCTGGCCATTCTTTCTGGAGTGAGATGGAATCTCAGTGTGGTTTTAATTTTCATTTCTCTAATGATGATGAACATTTTTTCATGTATTTATTTTCCATTCAAATTTCTTCATCTCAGAACTGTGTGATCATCTCATATGCCCGTTTTTGGATTGGGTCTTTAAATTTTGGGGGTCTGATTTTTTTTAATACTTTATAAGTTTTAGACACAAGTTCTTTGTCTGAGGGATAGTTCACTAGGATTTTTTACCATTTTTTACCATAGTGGGTTTTCATTTCACTATGTTGGAGATTTCTTTCAAAATGTGGACATTCTTTAATAAGATATGATCCCAGTTATTGATTCTGGGAAGTATTTCCCATGCAGTTTGGTTCTTGTTCAAAAATTCTCTACCTACCCCTATGTCTTCAAGATTTTTACCTACTTTGTCTGCAACAGATCTAGTGTTTCTCTTTTAATATTTAGATCTTTGATCCATTTAGATTTTAGTTTAGTACATGGGGATAGGCATGTGTCTAGTTTTACTTTTCAGCATATGGATAGCTCATTTTTCCAGCACCATTTATTAAAGAGACTATCATTTTCCAGTGAACATGTTTGGCTTTATCAAAGATAAGGTGGTTGAGTGTGTTTGTAGTTGATGTTGTATCTTCCAGTCTATTCCATTGATCTTCAGGTGTGTTTTTATTCCAGTACCATGTTGATTTCATTATGGTAGCTTTGTAGTATAACTTCAAGTCATGGATTGTGATGTGTCCTGCCTTGGCTTTGCTGCTTAGAATTGCCTTTGCTATTCTTGGTCTCTTATGGTTTCAGATGAATTTTAGGAGTGATTTATCAAGATCTATAAGGTATGTTATTTTCACTGGGATGCATTGAGTCTGTATAACAGTTTTGGGAGAATGGCCATTTTCACAATATTTATTTTTCCTATCCATGAACAAGGGATGTCTTTCCATTTGCTGATGTCCTCTTCTATTTCTTCTTTCAGGGTATTATAATTTTCCCAGTATAAATTTTTTGCTACTTTCATTAGGTTAATTCTAACTATTTCATTTTTTTGATGCTACTGTGAAGTGTGTAGCTTCTTTTATTTCTCTCTCACTGAGTTTGTTGCTGATGTATAGGAAAGCCATTGATTTTTGAGTATTGAGTTTGTATCCAGCTACATTGCTGAATTTATTTATTATATCTTAGAATCTTTCCATGGAGTTTTGGGGGTCATCTATGTAGAGTATCATGTCATCAGCAAATAATGATAATTTAAATTCCTCTTATCCTATCTTTAATCCTTTTACTACCATTGTATTCTGAGCAAGATGATTAACCTCTATGTGTTGCCTCTTATGAGCAGTATTGGTAATACATCATGAAAATATTGAGAATTTAAATTGTAAGAACTTATAACATTGTATATAAAAAGCAATCAAATTGTTGTGAAATTATATAATTATTCCAAAATCAAAATATCCCTTGTTCTCTGTTTATGATTGATTTAGAAAAATCAAATGGAATTTAATTTGAAGAAGTAGGTGACACCAGTTTCATTGCAGTCAGTCTTAGGTGTGCTTAACAATCTTCAGAAAACTTGCTGTAAATCAGTGCTGTTCTGTGGGGATATCTGAAGCCCAAAACACAGAATCTCTTCTCAGCATTGCATTTACAAAGCAATTACAATGCTTAGAAATGCTTGTCTTATAGATGTTTGTCTTATGAGAGCCATGCTTGTTCTCATCTTCCTCTTTCTTTTTCACAAATAACACTATATGGTTTACTACCACCCTCTTCATTGTCCATTCATATATTTCCTTTTTTTCTCTGGTAATAGTCTTCTGTGTAATGCACCTAATGCAATAAAGCTGTTATAACTGGTTAATTATTGTAAAGAGAATCATAACCTTGACGTTCTTAGAGTCTAACTAAGAAAACCAAAAGTTAAGTTTATTACAGCTGAACTATTGTAGACTATCAAAAACAGGGAAGCCTTAGGGAATAATGTCCTCTAGGATGGTCATATATTACAATATTTTTTCTTAAATAATTCCAGTAGAACATGGGAGGGACCTTATTATCTCAGTGTTACATAAAAAGGCTTCTATCAAAAATGAATGGTGATGCTTGATACTAATTTATGCACTCCTCTGGCAGGTAAATGACAGATTATTTTTATCTTTTCAGAGAGAGAACTGACATTAGAGAATGATCCAGTATAATTTTCTACTTTAAGTATCATGACTATGCTTTTGTCACATGCTTTGAAAAAGTTACAGGAAAATACAGAGAACAACACAAATTGGCTTTTTATTGATATTACAGAAATGCAGAAAATAGGAGCATAGAGAAACTTTTTCAGGAAAAAGCAGTCATTGTAACTTGATTAATATTTTGTGACAACTGGCTTCTGAAAGCCATGATTATTATGTGGGGACAGAGGGAGATGTGAATTACTTATGAGTTACTGCTATCTGCAGTCTCTTTAGGTTTCAGTCAGTGTAAACTCTTTATGAATAAATTGTAAAAACACCTCAGTAGGACGTGTTAGTGTTAGATAATTTGCAAATATGCCTGGTAAGCCTAGGAAACAGGTTGCTGGAGTTCATGCCTTTGACAAAGTTCCTGTGAAATGAGAGATTTTCCATCTCCCAGTGATAACTTTGAATAGAATATTGTATGCCACAGAACAGGATTACTTCTAAATTCCTTATTCCCAAATTGCATGATAAGAATATAATTACACTCAACACACTTCTGAGGCTCACTTTGTTAGGCTGAATGGTTCTTCAAACACTATCCTGGATTACCATTACAGGGTTTTATTATACAGACACTACATGATTTTAACACAGCACATATGTAAGAAAATAGTTCCTCAAATATGTGAAATGAATAGGTTTTTTTTACTTTCCATACTTTCTCTTGCCTAAAATTATTTTATGGGTTATATTTGTGAGCTCATCTTCTCCACAGTGCATGTGTCTTATTGTAAAATCTTTAAAAGAGGAACATTTATTTTATGACATTTTGGTCAAATGGATACACAAAGTGTAAGTAAAGCTTTTGGATTTAATGGTGACTTCTGATCCATATGGAATGCTGTTTCTCACAGAAAGTTTTGAGCAAATGGCAGGAATCATAAAGTAAGGGTCTCAAGGAGTGTATATTATGTCCCTTATTATTATAAGCTTTAGAGCTATAAAATAACATGGGAAGGTGGTGTAGCCTTCATGCAGGAAGTGGTCATGTTCTGCAAAGAAATAAAGTGAGTGCAGAGATTCCCCAATGGTAGAACCTGAAACAAGGATGGAATGGTGCAGTAGCAGCAATGCTTCTCACTGTGGCCTCTGTGGTATGAAAAGGGAAAAAAAGGCCACCAGACACTGCCTCACCTATGGACACCATCCACACTGCTTTCAGTGCCTTTCTGTCACTCTGTCTGTTACACTCATTTTCTGGTTAGTATGATTTTGACAAACGTTATCATTCCATGTTGGTTAACAAAATCTGAAATGATGGGGTGAGTATGCCAAACCTTAGACAATGAGCTATGCATCTAGCCCGGTGTCATCCTGAGACCATGACTGTCCATCTTGGTTTCAGATTCCATTGTGATTCATCTGGAGAGGAAAATGGATAGAACGTCATGTATGCACCCAGTAAAAATCTGAGTTAGAACCAGGAGGATATGTAAAGCTCCTTCTTTCACTATGAAAGACAAATGATTCCACAGAAACAACATAAGACAAATACAAAATCAACCCAAAGTTTTTAAAATGATCATTGCATAGATCTTAGACATCAATTGCTGTGGACTGCAGTCTGCTTTTCTTCAGAGCACAAGATCTTCTGCTTCAGGTTGTGGAGCTAATGTGCTGCTATATTTCAAATAGATCTCAGTTTTTTTTCTTGTTTAATTTACATGCATATCATAATGGATAGATAGAAAAGCACAGTAAATTAATGATATGAATGTGTTTTATAATGAGTGTATTACAATGAGAAACTTGTACTTGCCTCTCATAAGTACATAGTAACAAATGTTTAATTTGAAAGCTTCTAGTGAACACCCAAATTGCATGAGGCTATCGCAAGAATCATAATATAACAATGGGCATTTTTCCAGTACACTTATTACAGGAAAACAAATGCAAAGGCATATATGCTCCAGTGGTTAGCATTAGTATGTAATGTAGAGCCACATAGAAAGGTTTTGGGCAGTACAAGTGAGGACTCCTTCATCCACTGTGCTTTGCACTGCTCAGAAGTGGCTTCTTAATGTAACCAGACAGCTGCAGTGGCTGCATTGGAAAAGCATTGCTGGAAGAAAGGAGAAATCAGGGTGAGCTGGGATACTCTATATGAAAGTATTTTATTTTTACTCTTTAGATTCTACATTATTTCCATATAAAACTCCCAACACATACGTTCATAATCATCAATGTGCTTCCATTGTATCTTAAAACTATCTTGGTTTTAACAGATTTCAGCCAATATTTCTTAATTGGAGAGCTACATTTTAATTTTTCTGGATAGCAAAAAAAAGTTTTCAGGTCTATGTTCTCTTATTTCTAAATATTGGTCTCTATATCTAGATATTTCTAGCAAATGGTAGATTACAAAATATTCTTTTTTAACAGTGAGATAATATGTTGAGATATGTTTAGAGGCAAAAAATGTTTTAAGTATTAATAATATATAATTAAAATAATATGCTTTGTTTGGGACTGAAAGAATTGAAGTCATGTGCAAAGAAAATAATCTTGTCCTACAAATGGACACACTAATGAAATTGATAATAAATTATATCTATTATCTATTATCTATTAATCTGTCCATCTACTTCCTGTAAAAACTACACAGTAACGAGGAGGCCAAAAACACAGAAAATTGCATTGGGAGACTTTCATATAAGTTCTAATATTATATGATAAACCAATCATTTTAAGTGAGTGAAGGAAAAATGACCTTATTGCAATGATTAAGATGTCAAACCTCAGTTCATTTCTGTTTCATGATCTTTCCTCCAAGATCACTTAGAACAAGGGGAATTTTGAAAATTATCTTAGGATGTACAAAATAAATAACTTCATTGGTATTTTCCCAAAGAGTAGATTTGCTTTGGAGAAAGGCATATTTAATCCACTGAGATTAATGTTTTCCAAAAGTAAGAGAAATATATATATATATATTATATATTTTATATATAATCATATAAATATATTATATATATATAATTTAGCATTGTATATTATGTTATACACTATATGTTATATATTTATAAATAGTTGCCATATATAAAATTATAGATATAATCACCTGACATTAAAGTTCAACATGGAATGATCTACAATAATTTATTGTATTTTGGAATGGGATGTTAAGGCAAAGATAGAGTAATTGATTCTTTTCTATT
>PVLA01017152.1:0-18287 GCA_004027455.1 Hydrochoerus hydrochaeris
CCCTGGATGTAGTTGTTCAAGTTACAAAGTTAAAGGGTACATGGTAAGCATTCAAACAGTCAGACTACAAACAGTTCTGCTCAAAGATCCAGCAAAGATTCAGCAATATGGTCATCTATTTTACACACTCAAACATATAGGCAGTTATATCCTTTAGAGTGCTTTCTTTTCCTCTCTTTTTTACAATAGCAATTACAAATTTTTGTTTTGTTACACTTGTAGTTCTTATTTACTTTTTACACTAGAGACAATATGATATTTATAAATATGATTCTTATTTATTTCACTAATGAGTATAGTCTCAAGTTGTCTCCATTTAACTACGAAGGCCTCAAGATCATTCTTTTTTACAGCTGAGTAATATTCCATTGTGTGAATAAAAATACCACATCTTTTTCATTCACTCTGCAGTTGATGGGCATCTTGGTTGTTTCCAGGATTTAGCTATCACAAAATATGCAGCTATAAACATGTATGCATGTATATCACTGTGATATGAACTTTTCAGTTCTTTGGGGAAAATACCCAGGAGGGGAATACCTGGATTGAATGGAACTTCCAATCCTAGTCTTCTGAGAATTCTCCGTATGGATTTCCAAAATGGTTGCACCAGTCTACATTCTTACCAACAGTGGAGCAGTGTTCCTTTTTCCCTGCAGCCTTGCCAACATTTGTTATCAGTTGATTTCTTGATGGCAGGTATTCTTTCCGGAGTGAGGTGCAATCTTAATGTTGTTTGACCAGTGATGGTGAACATCTCTTCATATATTTATTTGCCATTTGTATATCTTTCTCTGAGAACTGTGTGTTCATCTCAGATGCCCATTTTTTTGAAGGATCTTTGAATTTGGGGGGCTTGATGTTTTTCAGTTCTTTATATGTTCTGGAAACAAGTTCTTTGTCTGAGGGGTTGCTGGCTAAAATTCTTTCGCACTCTGAGGGTTTTCTTTTCACGCTTTTGGTGATTTTCTTTGAAGTGCAGAAACTTTTTAATGATATGAGATTCAATTGGTGATTCTTTGAAGTGTTTCCCTTGCAGTTTGCATTTTGTTCATGAATTCTCTATCTACCCCTTTGTCTCCAAGACTTCTACCTACCTTGTCTTCCAGTGGATTTACTGTTTCTGTTTTAATATTTAGGTCTTTGATCCATTCAGACTTTAGTTTTGTGCATGGTGATAGGCTTGGATCTAGTTTCAGTCTTCAGCATGTAGAGAGCCAATTTTTCCAACACCATTTATTAAAGAGACTATCCCTCTTCCAGTAAACAAATTTAGTCCCTATGCCAAATATCAGATGGCTGAGTGTCTTTGTAGTTGAGCTTACATCTTCTAATCTGTTCCATTGATCCTCAGGTCTATTTCTTTGCCAGTACCAAGCTGGTTTTGTCAGTGTGGCTTTATAGTACTGTTTCAGGTCAGGATTTGATATGCCTCCTGCCTTGCTTTTGTTGCCTAGAATTGCCTTTGATATTCTAGGTTTCTTCTGTTTCCAAATGAATTTTAGTAGTGTGTTCTCTAGATCTGTGAGGTATGTCAATGGTATTTTGATTGGGATTGCATTAAATCTGTATAAAAGTTTTGGGAGTATGGCCATTTTCACAATGTTGGTTGTTCCTAACCAAGAGCAAGGAATATCCTTCCATTGTCTAATATCTTCTTCAGTCTCCTTTTTCAATGTACTATACTTTTCAGCATATAGGTCTTTTACATTTTTAGTTAGGTTGATTCCTACGTATTTCATTTTTTTAGATGTTATTTTAAAGGGCGGTATTTCCATAATTTCTCTCTCAGTGAGTTTTTTGCTTGTGTACAGGAATGCTATTGATTTTTGAGCATTGACTTTGCATTCAGCTACACCGCTGGACTTGTTTATTACCTCTAGAGTCTTTTAATGGATATTTTTGGGTCTTCTATATAGAGTATCATGTCATCTGCAAATAGTGATAATTTAACTTCTTCCTTTCCTATCTTTACTCCTTTTATTTCTTTCTCTTGTCTGATTGCCCTGGCTAGTGTTTCCAGAAATATATTGAAAAGGAGTGGTGATAGTGGACCTACTTTTCTTGTTCCTGATTCTAAAGTGAAAGCTTTCAGTTTTTGTTCATGTAGTATAATGTTGGCTATTGGTTTGTCATAGATGGCCTTTGTAAGGTTGAGGTAGACACCGTGTATTCTGAGTTTCTGAAGGGTTTTTATCATGAACATGTGTTGGACTTTGAAGAAAGCTTTTTCTGCATCTATTGAGATGATCATGTGGTTTTTGGTTTTGGCTCTGTTGATGTGGTGTATTACATATATTAGTTTGTGTATGTTAAACCATCCCTGCATTCCTGGAATGAACCCCACTTGGTCATGATGTATAATCTTGATGATTTGCTGCATTCTATTGGCCAGTATTTTGTTGAGAATCTTTGCATCAATGTTCATTAGTGAGACTGGCCTATAATTCTCTTTTTTGGTTGGATCTTTCCCTGGATTTGGTATCAGAGCAATACTTGACTCCAGGAATGATTTAGGGAGGATTTCTTTCTTCTCAATTTCATTGAAGAGTTTAAGGAGTACTGGCATCAAATCTTCTCTAAATTTCTTGTAGAATTCAGCTGTGAATCGATCAGGACCTGGGCTTTTTTTTCTTGGTAAGTTTTAATTATGTTTTCAGTTTCAATAGCTGATATTGGGTTGTTCAAAATTGCTGTATCTTCTTGGTTGAGCTTTGGTAGTTCATATGTTCCTTGAAATCTATCCATTTCCTCTATGTTTTCCACTGTATGTGTGAAGAGATTTTCAAAATAGGTATTCATGATCTTTTGAATTTCCATGGGATCTGTAATAATTTCCCCCTTTTCAGTGCTTATTGTGTGAATTTTGTTTTTTTCTTTATTTTTCTTGATAAAGTTAGCTAGGGGTTTGTCAATTTTGTTTATTCTCTCAGAAAGCCAGCTTTTTGATTCATTAATTGTTTGTTTATTTTCAATTTCATTAATTAATTGTTTTTTATTTTCAATTGCATTGATTTCTGCTCTAATCTTTACAATTTCCTCTCTTCTATGAGCTTTGGGTTTAGCTTGCTCTTCTTTTTCTAGAAGCTTGAGATGGAGCAATATGTTGTTTATTTGTGCTCATTCTGTTTTCTTGATATGACAATTTATTGCTACATATTTCCCTCTTAAGACCACTTTCATTGCATTCCACAGATTACAGTATGTTGGTTTTATATTTTCATTGAATTGTAGATATTGCTTTATTTCTTCTTTAATTTCCTCTGTGGCCCACTTGTTTTTCAAAAGGCTGTTGTTCAATTTCCATGCAGGTTTTGTGAATTCTTTTGCCATTAATTTCTAATTTCAGTGCAGTATGGTCAGGTATTATGCATGGGATGATTTCAATACCTTTGCATTTACTTAAGAATGATTTATGGGATAATATGTGGTCTATTTTTGAGAATGTCCCATGTGCAGCTGAGAAGAATGTGTATTCTGATGTGGTTGGGTGGAACACTCCATAAACGTCTACTAACTCCAATTGCTCACAGGTATGATACAGTTCTATTATTTCTTTGCTAACTTTTTGTCTAGTTGATCTATCTCTTTGTGACAAGGGGCTGTTAAGATCTCCTGTTATAATTGTGTTCTTCTGTATTTGATTTTTCATGTCCATTAGTATCTGTCTTATATAGTTGGGTGTTCCTGTGTTTGGTACATATATATTTATAATAGTTAGTTCTTCCTCTTGAATTTTTCCACTTATGAGTATATAGTGACCTTCTCTATGTCTTTTACTCATTATAGGTTCGAAGTTCACATTGTTTGCAAATAGAATAGCTACCCCTTCTTTTTTTCTGGTTTTCTGTTGCATGAAATACTGTTTTCCATCCTTTGACCTTTAATCTATGAGTTTCCTTTTGGGTCAGATGTGTTTCTTGTATGCAGCATATTGTGAGATCCTGTTTCTTGAACCATTCTGTCAATCTATTTCTTTTTATAGGTGTATTGAGGCCACTTGCATTTATGGATATCACCGATATATTCTGGCTTGACATTGTAATGTTATGTTTCAGTTGTTTCTTTCTGCTCTTGCCCATATTTAATTGGTTATCCTACCTGGTTTCTTTTTGTTGTTGTTTTGGGGATTATGGTTGTTTTTATCTCAGTGTACTATGTCTTTCAGTACTCTTTCTAGGGTTGGTTTGGTCGACATGAATTTCTTCAGTTTTTCTTTGACATGGAACTATCTTGTTTCTCCATTAGATTTGAATGAAAGTTTTGCTGGGTACATCAATCTGGGTTGAAGGTTGTTTTCTCTCAGAGCTTGAAATACCTCACTCCAAGCACTTTTTGACTTGAGGGTTTGTGCTGAAAAGTCTGCCATGATTCAAATGGGCTTTCCTTGATAGGTGAGTTGCATCTTTTCTCTGACAGCTTTTAGTATTCTGTTTTTGTGCTATATGTCTGAGGTCTTAATTATTATGTGTCTGGGTGTGGGTTTATGTTGATTGTGACTGTTTGGTATTCTATATGCCTCACTTATTTGCATATCAGATTCTTTCCCTATGTTTGGGAAATTTTCTGCTATTATTTCTGTAAATGCCTTACATATGTTGTTTGCCTGGACTCCTGTATCTTCACTAATGCCCCTTAATCTTCTATTGTTGCTCTTGGAATCATCTTGAAGCTGTTGGATTGTCATTCAAGCTGCTTTGTTATTTTTAAAAGTTCTATTGTTTCATGATCACTAATTGAGATCCTGTCCACAAGGTCCAAAATCCTATCCTCAGCTTCCTTTAGGTGGTTTTGCACAATTTCAATAAATTTTTTTGTTTCTTGGATGTCTCTTTGAGTTTGTTTCATGAATCCTGCTTGTTTTCAATATTGTTCATTCAAAGTTTCAATCAATTTCCTATGCTCCTGTACTTTTTTCTCTATTTGGTTCTTTAGCTGCATTCAACAACTCCTTTACTAAGGTTATTACTTCTGTCTTTACATGGGAGAATACTTCTAATTTTATTTCATCTATAGCCTGATGGAGTTGTTTTTTTTTATATCACTTGCTATCTTTTCAGAGATTTCTGGTGTGTTACTTTTGGGGTCCTCTATTTCAGTGTCTCCTGTACTTGCTTCTGGTGTGCTATATGTTTGAGACTGCATTTTGCTTTCTTGTTTTGCCATTTTCACTCTGCCTGATGCTTTCTAGGTGTAGGAAGGGATCACACACACTCTTTTCAGACTCACCAAGGTCTTATAGTTAGTTGAAGGTGGCTTTACTATTGGCCCTATTTATCCACTGCACACCTCTATTTTAGGACCATACTCACCACGCTGACACAGTTAATCTGCTGTAGTCCAAAGTTTGCTGCCTGGAGATGAAGTTTCAAGTTTTTTTCACACTGACTGGAGCCAGCTGAGGTCTTTTGATGTTCCTGGTGGAAGGGCAGGCCCAGCAGAAGCAGTCCAGGGCAGTTTTCAAGCTGGGGCGGGTTTCTGTGATGTTCCTGGTGCCAGGACATGCCCACAGGATAGTCCCAGGCAGCTTATGCCTGAGGCATGCTTCTGTGATGTTCCCGGTGGCAGGGTGCACCCACAGGGGAGGTTCCAGGCAGCCTCTGCCTGATGCAGAATTCAGTGATGTTCCTGGTTGCACAGAACTGGATTTTTTGGATCAGTTTCATGGATTCCATTTATTTCTTATGTTGCACATTTTTATTATCCATCATTTCCCTAAGCTTACCTACTCATTTGCCTGTGTCTATGCTAATATCTTTGATGTTGATTTTTTATTGTTTTTGTTTTTTTTTTTTTGGTGCTGAGAGTAGAACTCAGGACATCATGTTTTCTAGAATGGTCCTGCTCCCCAAGCTAAAATCCAACTCCCTAATATCTTTGATTCTAAGCATCAACTTTTTTGATGCGGGGGTCTCACCATGCAGTTCAGGCTGGCCTTAATCTCACTTTGTAACCCCAGGAGGATCTCAAACTCTCAAATCCTCCTGCCTCACCCACCCAAGTAATGGGATTACAGGCATGCACCACCACACCTGACTGAGATTATTTTCTCTATAGCCTTTTCCACTTGTTTTTTCATTTTTCTCACTATCATTACAGAAAGTTTCAGTTTGACTTTCAATTTCTTTTCTCTATTTGCACTCAGGGCTTGTCCTGGGTGGCCTAGGACTCTGAGACTGCACTTTGATTTTGTGCCCAGTCATTTTCTATTTTTTCTTTTATTATATTATATTTTCTCTGTTGATGCTTTCCAATCACTAGTATCAAGACTTCCATTGGAGATTTCTTTTCTTAAGGATATCTTCTAGATGTAAATGGTATTTAAAACCATCCCAAGAACCTAGTTTCGAAATATGTAAAGGATGCAAAAGTTACTATTTGGTTCAGCATACAGTCCTTTGGTACTGGACTGTGGTATGATTATGACACCATACAATCACAATGTTATCATACAAGTAAGAAAAACTGATAATAACATGTATGAAATTCTGGCTAATTAGAATAATAGGTAATAACAATATTTTCAAGTACAGTTTAGCTAATGAAAAACCATGTTAGCTGATAGTTTTAATCCCAGGAGCTAATTCTAAAGTAATATAACAAAATCAAACATGAATCATGTAGTTGTACAAAGTGACACTGCCCTTACTGAAGTTATTTTACCATGCTATGGGTGTCAGGGGTGTTACAATGTGTAAGGGACAAGAAACTGTGATGAATGAGTTTGTGTATTGTAGAATGGAGGTCAAAGAATGATCACTTGAATTTTGGGAATCTTTCTCATCAGTGCTTTACGTTATTATTTTCTATTCTAAATTTAATTCAGTGTATTTTATATTTGTAACCACTATAAATGGCATGGACATCTTGATTTAGTTCTCAGGAAAAACTTTGTTGGCATATAGAGAAAAGTACTGATTTTTTAATGTTGATTTTGCATTGTTCTCCTCTACTGAATATATTTATGAGTTCTAATGATTTTTTTGGTGGAGTGCTGAGTTATTTTGTATATATAATCATATCACCTATAAACAGAGATAATTTTAATTCTCCACCTTGGTATGCCTTTCAATCTTTCTCGCTGAAAGATCGCTAAAATTTCTAGTATTCTTGAATAATACCAATGAGAATGGGCATCTGTGTCTTTTATTTGCTCTTAAGTAACTGCTTTCACTTTTTCCATATTCAATAACAAATTGGTTGTGATTTGTCCTTTTTTTGCATAAAGATATAGTCTATTTACAACTGTTTTTACAGAGCTTGTATCACAAAGAAGTGGTGAATTTTCTTACATGCTTTATTTCTGAAAATATTGAGATGATAACATGACTGTTCATCCCATTGTTGAGAAATAGTACACTTATTGAACAATTCTTGCTTCACTGAGATAAAATTGATTGCTCTTAATCACTGCTGAATTTGATTTTCCAGTCTTCGTTAAGCATATTTACATTGATGTTGATGGATATTTGGCTACATTTTGTTTGTTTTGTTGTTGTTGTGCCTTGTCTCTATGTAACACTATGGTAATTCTTGCCTAATAGATTGAGGTTTGAAAAGTATCTGTGTGTCACTTTTATGAAATAGTTGGAGAAGAATTGCATTTAATACTTCTTTAAAGATTCTTTGTATTCAGAAATGAAGAAATTTGGTCCTATTCTGATTTAAATATATTTTTCTCTATTAAGAACTCATCATTTGTTTTGATCTACTCATAATGTGCATTTCAATGTTCAAATTTGTTAGTGTACATGTCCAGAAATTTGTTCATTGTTTCTAGGTTTTCCAGTTTGTTAGTGTGTATTTTATCATAATATTTTCCAATTATACTTGGTTCTGTGGTATTATGCATGATGCCTCCTTTGCCATCTCTTACATTAATTGAATGCACATTTTGGACCTTGTGAGGCTAGCTAAAACTTTGTGAATTTTTTAAAGATTTATTTTCATAGATCTTCTGTATTTTTAGCTTCCATTTTGTTTAACTCTTCTCTGGTATTTGTCATTTCTTTCCTTTTTTTAAATTTCACTTTTTATTGTTGTTCTAGGTCCTCAAGATACATAATTAAACTGATTATAAATCTGTCTATTTTTTGTACAAAGATCCATCTTAGTGTGATTTTATTTTATGTCATACACATTGGCATGAAGTGTTTCCATTTTCTCTTGTTTTGAGAAATGTTTTAATACTGATTTTCATTGTGTCCTGAAGACACACTTTTTCTTTCAATACTATGTTTTTAGTTTGAATACAATTTTGTAATTCATAAAACTTCTTGTATTATTATTTCAACTTTTTGACTTGATGAATATTTGTTCTGCTAATGAATACATAGTGTGGCTGGGCCAGCCCTTCCAGTGGGAACATTGCAGAAGCCCACCCCAGGCCTAAACTGCCAGGGACTGCTTCTGTTGTGCCTGCCCTTCCAGTGGGAACATCAGAGAAGCCCACCCCTGGCCTAAAACTGCCCTGGAATGCTTCTTCTGGGCCTGCCCTTCCACTGGGAATATTGAGTAAGCCCACACTAGGCCTAAGCTGCCTGGGACTGCCACCACTGGGCCCACCCTTCCACTGGGAACATTGGAACCTTGAGTAAAGTGGATTACTGTGCTGGCTGGATGAGAGACTCAGGAACCTCACACCCAAATAGAAGACTTCAGCAGGTTCCAGTCAGTGTGGTGAGTTTGCTTCTAAAATAGGGGTCTGCTGTGAGTAAATAGTAGCAGAAGTGAAACTCACTTCAA
The DNA here is from genome assembly GCA_004027455.1 of Hydrochoerus hydrochaeris. Classification (NCBI taxonomy): domain Eukaryota; kingdom Metazoa; phylum Chordata; class Mammalia; order Rodentia; family Hydrochaeridae; genus Hydrochoerus; species Hydrochoerus hydrochaeris. The sequence goes on from PVLA01017152.1 coordinate 8,746, forward strand.
CTGTAAGACATTGGTGAATCTGGTAAGAGAGTGGGTAATTCCCTCCTCCACACAGAGAACATCAGACAGGATGAGGTCTAGACCCATAACGCTCCCCCAACTAAGAAAAAATTAAAAGAACTTATGAGACCCACCCCAGCGACACAGTAGGGCCTCAACTGACACAAACACCATAGCCAGCCCAAAAAGAATATAGTACTCACCCAACAGGGCCTATAGGAGGAAGTCAGGTGACTGGATATCCTCTTTATTGTGGTACCCAGCAAATTGACAAGCATCAACAATACAGTAGGAGCCTAAAACTCACACTACAGACAGTTGTGACTGTTAGATGAGAAAGAACATATACTTACCAAACGGTGAAAATGACTAAACAAAAAGGCAAAATGCCATCTCAAACAGCTAGCCCATCAGGATCAAGTACAGGTAACAATGAAATAGAAGACTTTAAAAGTCATACACCAGAAATCTCTGAAAAAAATAGCAAATGAAGGAAAGAAACAAATCCAGGAGGCTATAGAGGAACTTAAATTAGAAATAACATCTTCTGTAAAGACAGAAATAATAAACTTAGTAAATGACTTGCTCAACATAGCTAGAGAAGAAATAGATAAAAAAGTACAGGAGCATGGGAAATTGATTGAAACTCTGAATGAACAATGCAGAAAACAAGCAGAATCCATGAATCAAATCGAAAGAGCTATCCAAGAAACAAAAAACTTGTATTGAAAGCTGGCAAAGCCATTTAAATGAAGTTGAGAATACAATTTCAGACCTTGAGGACAGGATCACAGATAGTGATCATGAAAAGGTAGAACTTATAAAAACAACAAAGCAGCATGAAATCACAATCCAGCAGCTTCAAGATGATGCCAGGAGAAACAGTATAAGATTAATAGGCATCAGTGATTAGGCAGGAGACAACGCAAAGCACATAACGAAGCTGTTCACAGAAGTAAAGGTAGAAAATTTATAAAACATGGGGAAAAATCTGATATACAAATAAGTGAGGCATACAGAATGCCTAACAGTCATAACCAACATAAATCTACAATCAGACATATAATAATTAAGGTTTCAGACATACAGCATAAAAACAAAATACTAAAAAGCTGTTAGAGAAAAGACACAACTCAGCTATCAAGGAAAGCCTATTAGAATCATGGCAGACTTCTCAGTACAAACCTTCAGATTAAGATGAGCTTGGAGTGAAGTATTTCAAGCCCTAAAAGAAAACAACTTTCAACTCATCTGATATGCCCAGCAAAACTGTCTTTCAAATTTAATGGAGAAACAAGATGCTTCCAGGACAAAGAACAACTGAAGAAATTCATGTCCACCAAACCAACCTTAGAAAGAGTGCTGAAAGACATGCTAGATAGATATAAAAATGATCACAATCTCCAGAACAACAATAGAAAGAAATCACCAGGCTGGACAAGAAATTAAACAAAGGAGAAAAGCAGGAAACCATCAATAGGAACACAACATGGCAAAGTCAAGCCAGTACATATTAGTGATATCCATAAATGTAAATGGGCTCAATTCACCTATCAAAAGAAACAGCTTGACAGAATGGATCAAGAAACAGGATCCCACAATATGCTGTATACAAGAAACACATCTGACCCAAAAGGAAACTCATAGCTTAACGGTCAAAGGATGGAAAACAGTATTTCATGCAACAGGAAACCAGTGTAGCTATTTACCCTCTCACTGTTTGACTATCTACTTTGTATGCTTTAATTTTGTAACTTGAGCAACTATTTCTAAGAGGACAATACATAATTTATCAATAGTGATTTCTTATTGTTTATCTTTTTTTTGTCTTTTTCAATTCTGTATTACCTCTACCCTTTACATGCTTTTGTTTCTCTTTAAATTTAAAAAAAAATGAGTCATCAAATCCTCAGACATGATATTTATTTAGGTATTATTTACTTTATCTCAGTAAGATTTTAAAGCTTTAGGTTTATAGAAATACATGTAGAGACTCATGCATGTGTAGCTGTTTACAGTCTCACTGTTTGAATATCTGCTTTGCATGCTTTAATTTTGTAACTTGAACAACTATTTCTAAGAGGACAATATGTAATTTATCAAGTAGTGATTTCTTACTGTTTATCTTTTTAAAAAAATTCTATATTATCTCTACCCTTTACATGTTTTTTTTTCTCTTTAAATAAAAAAAGAAACAGGTTCACAGAATGGATCAAGAAACAGGATCCTACAATATGACTGAAAAAGAAATTCATAGATTAAAAGTTAAAGGATTGAAAACATTATTCCATGCAATAGGAACTCAGAAAAAACAGTAAAAGCTATTGTGTTTGCAGACAAAGTGAACTTCAGACCTAAAAGGATTAAAAGAGATAAAGAAGGCCACTACATACTTATTAGTGGAAAACTACAAGAGGAAGAACTAACAATTATAAATATATATGCACCAAACACAGATGGGCCAACTATATGAGACAGATACTAATGGACATGAAAAACCAAATACACAAGAACACAGTTATAACAGGGGACCTTGACAATTGTCACAAAGAGATAAATCAACTAGACAAAAAGTCAGCAAAGAAATAATAGAACTGAATCATACCTGTGAGCAATTGTACTTAGTAGATGTTTCCAGAATGTCCTACCCAACCACATCAGAATACACATTCTTCTCAGCTGAACATGGGACATTCTCCAAAATAGACCACATATTATCCCATAAAACATTCTTAAGTAAATGCAAATGTATTGAAATTATCACATGCATAATATATGACCATAATGCACTGAAATTGGAAATTAATGGCAAAAGAAATTGCAAAACCTGCATAAATACATGGAAATTAAATAACAACCTTTTGAACAATCAGTGGGCTACAGATGAAATTAAAGAAGAAATAAAGCAATACCTAAAATTCAATAAAAATGCATATACAACATACTGTAATCTGTGGGATGCAATGAAAGTGGTCTTAAGAGGGAAATGTATAGCAATAAATTGTCATATCAAGAAAACAACAAGCACAAATAACCTAATGCTTCATCTCAAGCTTCTAGAAAAAGAAGAATAAGCTAAACCCAAAGGTCATAGAAGAGAGGATATCATAAAGATTAGAGCAGAAATCAATGCAACTGAAACTAAAAAAACAATACAAAGAGCTAATGAATAAGAAAGCTGTTTTTTTTGAGATAATAAACAAAATTGATAAACCCCTAGTCAACCTTATTAAGAAAAAGCAAGAAAAAATTCAAATTCATGCAATAAGAACTGAAAAGGGTTTAGAGATCCCATGGAAATTGAAAAGATCATGAATACCTGGTTTGAAAATCTATACTCATATACAGTGTAAAACAGAGAGGAAATGCAAGGATTTCTAGGAACATATGAACTACCAAAGCTGAACCATGAAGATATAGAAATTTTGAATAACCAATATCAGTTAATGAAATCGAAAATGTAATTAAAAACTTACCAGTAAAGAAAAGCCCAGGTCCTGATGATTCACAACTGAATTCTATAAAAATTTAGAGAAGATTTAATGCCAATACTCCTTAAACTCTTCAATGAAATTGAAAGAGAAGCAGTCCTCCCTAACTCATTCTTGGAGGAAAGTGTTACTCTGATACGAAAACCAGAGAAAGACCAAACCAAAAAGGATAACTAAAGACCAATCTCACTAATGAACACTGATTAAAAGATTCTCAACAAAATTTTGGCAAATAGAAAGCAGCAAATCATTAAGATTATACACCATGACAAAGGGGGATTTTTTTTCCAGGAATGCAGGGATGGTTCAACATATGCAAATCAATAAACGTAATACACCCACATCAACAGAACCAAAAACAAAAATCACATGATCATCTCAATAGATGCAGAAAAAGCTTTTGATAAAGTCCAACACATGTTCATGATAAAAAAAACCCTACAGAAACTCGTAATAGAAGGTATGGATCTCAATCTCATAAAGGCCATCTATGACAAACCAACTGCCAACATCATACTAAATGGACAAAGACTGAAAGCCCTTCACTCTAAAATCAGGAACAAGACAAGGATGTCCACTATCACCACACCTATTCAATATAGTTCTGGAAGTATTAGGCAGAGCAATCAGACAAGAGGGAGAAATAAGAAATGCCTAAACAAGAATGCAAAAGACATATATGCTGAAAATTATACTACTCAAAAAAGGAGATTGAAGAGGATATTAGAAAATGGAAGGATATTTCTTGCTCTTGGTTAAGAAGAACCAACATTGTGAAAATGGCCATACTCCCAAAACTGTTATAAAGATTTAATGCAATCCCAATCAAAATGCCATTGACATACCTCACAGATCTAGAGAACACACTACTAAAATTCATTTGGAAACAGAAGAAACCTAGAATAGCCAAGGCAATTCTGGACAACAAAGGCAAGGCAGGAGGCATCTCAATTCCTGACTTGAAATTATACTACAAAGCCACAGTGATAAAATCAGCATGTTACTGGCAAAGAAATAGACCTGAGGATCAATGGAACAGATGAGAAGATGCAAGCACAACTACAAAGACACTCAGCCACCTGATATTTGACAAAGGTGCTAAACATGTTCACTGGAAAAAAGATAGCCTCTTTAATAAATGGTGTTGGGAAAATTGGCTTTCCACATGCTGAAGACTGAAAACAGACCCATGCCTATGGCCACACACTAAACTAAAATCAAAATGGATGAAGGATCTAACTATTAAAACAGAAACACTAAATCTGCTGGAAGATAAAGTAAGTAAACATCTTGGAGACATGGGGGTTGGGATAGAATTCATGAATAAAATGCAAACTTCACAGGAAATACTTCAAAGAATCAACAACTGTGATCTCATATTATTAAAAAGTTTATGTACTTCAAAATAAATCACCAACAAAGTGAAAAGAAAACCCACAGAATGGGAAAGAGTCTTAGCTAATAATCCCTCAGACAAAGGACTTATGTCCAGAACATATAAAGAACTGAAAAACATCAAGCCCCCCAAAGTTCAAAGGCCCTCTCCAAAAATGGGCATCTGAGATGAAAACACAGTTCTCAGATGAAGATACACAAATGGCAAATAAATACATGAAGAAATGTTCACCATCACTGGTCATTCAAGAAATGCAAATTGAAGCAATTTTGAGATTTCATCTCACTCCAGAAAGAATGGCTGCCATTAAGAAAACAACTGATAACAAAATGTTGGTGAGGCTGCAGGGATAAAGGGACACTTCTTCACTGTTGGTGGGATTGCAGACTGGTGCAACCACTGTGGATGTCAGTATAGAGATTCCTCAAAAATCTATGATTGGAAGTTCCATTCAACCCAGCTATTCCCCTCCTAGATATTTTCCCAGAAGAATTGAAAAGGTCATGTCACAGTGATATATGTGTACCCATGTTCATAGCAGCACAATTTATAATAGCTAGTCTTAGCTAAATCAACCAAAATGCCCATCAACCGCAGTGTGCATAAAAAGTGTGGTCTTTTTATACAATGGAATAGTACTCAGCTCTAAAAAAGGAAGATCTTGAGGTCTTTATCAGTAAATGGAGGCAACTTGAGAATATCCTCATTAGTGAAATAAACAAGATTCACATTAGTAAAAATCACATTGTCTCTCTAGTGTAAAAAATTGTAAGAATGGACAGAATAATGGTATCCAAGAAGTATAATAGATATAATAGATATTGTAAAATTACAAGGGAAGGAAAGTGCTGTAAAGGATAGAATGATATATATAGTATGTGTAAATAGATGACCATATTACTGAGCTTTTGTTAGATATTGAACAGAAGAGTTTGTACTGTCAATGTTTGTCTAGCCACTTTTTATGCTTTGACTTTGTAACTAACAACTATTATTAAGTTAACAATATATAATATATCAACTAGTGATTTTATGATGTTAATTTTTTTGAACTCTGTATTGTACTTTTCTTCTTGTTTTTTCTATTTTTACTTTTAGAATTTTCTTTTCTTTCTCTCTTAAAATAAAAAAATTTTAGAAATGAATACACAGTGCATTCTAGAATTTGCATTCTGAAAAACATAATATCAAGGAAATTATGAGTAAACGCTGCCTGGCAAGAAATAAATCCAATAGACAAGTTGATAAAAGAGTTTACTCATAACATAGAAAAAACAATTAAAATATGATAATAAAAAACCAATTCAGAAACAGGGTCAAGCATCTTAGTAGACACTTCATGAGAAAAGATACAGAAATGGAAACTAAGCATCGAGAAGACATTTCACAACATAGGTTATCAGAAAAATACACAGTAAATCATCAGTGAGACACCAGCACATACCTGTGAGAGTAGCCAGTATGTGATTCAACACCAACACCAAATACAGGCATACAGGTGGAGCTGCAGGAACAATCATTGCAGGTGGAAATGAAAGTAATGCAATGACCTCAGAGGATAGTTTGGTGGCTCCAGAAAAAACTAATCATAATCAAACTATAGTAGCTGGCAACCAAGATTCTTGGAGTTTAATCAAAATAGTCAAAATGCAACATGGAAACAGTGCCCCACACTTGTAATCCCAGGAATTCTAAGGTTCAGAAGGGAAGATCACTATGAGTTCAAGGGCAATCTGCACTTCACACTGAGCTCCAGGACACCCCTGGATATGCTGAAAATATAATATGTCTCAAAAAACAGAAAAAATATGGGCTGGGAATTTAGCTCAGCAGCATACATTCCTGCCTGGCAAGCACAAGGTTGTGAGTTTGATATCTGGTACCAAAAAATAAAAAGAAGTCATCAGGTCAAACAAGATATTCAGGACAATTGGAGCAATTCTTTAAAAAACAAAATAAGTGAAAATTAATGTCACACAAAACCTGTACTTGAATATGCTTTGCTCTGCCATGATTCTTGTGTTTCCTGAGGTTCTTGGGGTTAAGGACCTGGAGAGAATGTGAAAATAAGAAGAGACAGGGGCTGGAGATTTAGCTCAACGGCATAAGTGCCTGCCTGGAAAGCATGAGGTCGTGAGTTCAATCCCTGGCACACACACACACACACACACACACACACGAGACAAAGTTGGGGTCAGGTAGAGTCCTTCTTCTCCAGATGGGAGGAAAGGTACTGGCTCTTCACAGAGGGGCATTTATTTATGCCTTTTAGCAATTTAATGTCACATGACACCCTGTTATCCAAGCAACCCACTGTTCAGATTGTCTTGTGGTGACACAGCTTCTTTATGTGACTTGCCCCAATCACTCTTTGTTCTTGGAAAGGTCATGATCCAGCCTTGCACATGTGGTCAATTTCCAGATTCAATGACTCCTAACATTTCTCTCCACATATTTTATTGATGCTTGTTTGTACTATATAATCATATGAATTGTGTGAGTTGATTAAAGCACATCACATCTTAATGCTTTATTTATTCACTTTTCCTTCCATTTCTCTCCCTTTCTATGTTTCTTGGACCCACTATATATAAATACATAATTACTTTTATAATGTTTCTAAGACATAATGATCATATTCCTCTTAGGGAGATGGTAGATGAGCAGAACAAATAACAAATTACACAGTTCCATTATTTTTTAAATTTAATCTCCACAATAACTTGGTTCCATTTGTATATGCTGAACATCCATCTGAATTTATTCTATTTTTGATTGTTATTTTGTGCTTTATCCTTTTGTTTTAAAATTTTTGTAGCAGCTTTATTTATGATTTGAAAAAAAGGCTAAGGTGTCCTTCAGCAGGAGAATGGAGAAGTAAATTGTAACAGAGCTAGGCAATGGAATATTACTCAGTATTAAATTCATAATCTTTCAATCTACAAAAATAAGTTGAGGGAAGTTAAAATGCATTATTAAGTCAAGTATCAATTTGAAAATTATTTCAGGATTTATCATTCCAAGTATATCACATATGGGAACAGCCAGAATTCTGAACTCAGTAAAAAGATCAGAGGTTATTAGGAATTGCAGAGAGGAAAGAATTTGAACAGTTGGATCACATGACTTTTAGGGCAGTGAATACTTCTAGTGACAAGAACATTTAACTTTATTTTGGTCCAAACTCATGGAATGTATGACATCAACATGAAGGGCCTTATTGTGAACATTGGCATGTGAGTGATTATGTTGCATGAGTGGAAATCAGTTTAATAATTGTAAGAACCACTCTACATTTTTGGAGGGTGTTCATAAATGGGGAAGTTGTGCATTATATTATGTTTGCATATTTTAGAACATAGACAGCCTATATCCAAATCCAGGACATGTCATTAAGTCTCTGAGAGACACTGGGTGACCTAGAACTTTTCATACTTTAGATTTTTTCATTAACGGTAAGACAACACTATTATGTATTTCAAATAGTTTTGGTAACAATTGAGTTTATTAATGCACTTATACATTTGTAAGAGCCACATGGAACACTGCAAATGCTTCAAAAGGTCAAATCTAAAATACCCTTAAAAATCAATGAACTCATAATTCACATTGAAAGAAACAAAAGGAAAAGAGTTATTTGTGAGGCTGTTAAAGAGGCGCGTTTCCTGACAATGCATTGTGTGATAACTATTGGCAACCAGCTGTCACAGTTCCCTTTCTTTTTGACTTGGTTCAATCTACACAAGTATAAGGCACAATCAAAGCATAGGTCTGAAGAAATCTTGCAGGTACTGTTCACAAAGTTTTAGGGCAGGGTGAGGTAAAACTTGATGGAGATTCTTCACGTGCCAGTTTCAGAACACCGTACCAAGGAGTGAGGGCAGTCTCAACGACCAGCAGGAAGCCATGTCATAGAATCTATCTGCACAGAGTTCATTAGTCAGTGTCTCCAGAGAAACAAGTGTAGTGTGTGTGTGTGTGTGTGTGTGTGTGTGTGTGTGTTTATGTGCACCTGTGTAAAGAGACAGGAACAAAGTGTTATATTCCATAAAAAGTGCACTAATTATCTTTTCTGTACACTGAATCTGCACTCCATGCGGTGACAAAGACTGTTGCAGGCAGGTATGTAACTGTTAAATTTTTCTTTATTGCTACATGTTCGTACTTCATTAGAATCAGCTACTTTGGGGGAGTTGGTCCATGTACATAACATGTGTCTTGTGGGACCACTTCCTAACACAGTCTGTAAAATTCATTATCACATTTCTTTACTAATTGCAACCAAAAATGGGGTGCTCTATCTCACTGCTTAGGTATGATTTAATAAATACGCCATACTATGGGGCCTAAGTGAAACACATACTAAAATATTTCTGGTAGGGCAACGAAACATAAAGACAATTTTCCTTCTCAAGAATATGACTTTAGAACATTTCTTTACTAAAGGAAATTTATTGAAATTTCTAATAAATGATAAACATTGAATTTACTCCTTGTCTCCATTGTTCAGCACTGTGATTGTTAATCTTTAAACTCATCTCGACCCGACTGAGAAAAGTCTAGGAAACTAGAAAAAATGTTCTGGATGTGTCTGTGGGCATTTGTGGAGGGCGCCGGCGCTGGCCCCACAGGCTGAGGGGGTCTCCTGCCCCTGC
>PVLA01017153.1:0-18274 GCA_004027455.1 Hydrochoerus hydrochaeris
CACCATCACCATCACCATCACCATCACCACCACCACCACCACCATCACCATCACCACCATCATCACCACCATCACCATCACCACCATCATCACCACCATCACCATCACCACCATCACCATCATGATTTTGCTTCCAGAGACTGAAACCAGGGTCTTCACACTGAGACACAACCCAGCCTTTTAAAATTTGTATTATTTACTTTTGAGATGGGGTCTCACTACGTTGCTAAGTTGCCCAGGCGAGGCTGGCACTTGTGACCCTCCTTCCTCAGCCTCCTACAGGACTGGGGTGCAGGCAGGCACTTCCATGCTTTGTTCTCAGTTTCCCCTTTTATGAACAGATCACACTAGTGGGGCACATTAGTCACCATCAGAGAACCATGTCACCTGATGCCTGGAGATTTCCGGGGTCGCCTTTCACCCTCGCCGCTGTCTTAGGAGAAACATCACGGCCTGCGCAGAAAGAGCTCATTGTGTGCCTTTAAGATTTTAAGCACTGGTAAAGGCTTGTTCCCTCCCCTGTGCACCCTAGTGAGCAGTGCTTTCCAAACAGCTGCCTTCCCTTCTAGTCAGGGAAGTCCTTGTCCCCTGCTTGAAGACTCCCCAGGACAGGGCTGGCCCTGTGGGTGTGGGGCGCACTGCTGTCCAGAAGTCTTGTAACTGCCAGCCCCTCTCCAGGCCCGAGGACTTGACTTCCGTGGGCTCCAAAGGGGAAGAGACCGGCTGGTCTGGGGCATCGTATGGGATTTTTCTCAATAACATACGCTGCCGATTTCAGGCAGGTAAAGATGCCTTTTACATTTTCTCATCTCAGCAGGAAATGATGATTGTTTGAGGGAATTGCTACGTTAATTAACTCAGTTTGATCATTTCACAATGCGCACATATATTGACATATCACATTGTACTCCGTAAATATATAAAGTTATTGATCGATTGAATATAATACTCTAAATGTCTGCTTTATTTGATGAGTGTGTGCACAGGTGTACATACTTTCTATGACTAATACATGTTTTTATTCTCCCTTCAGGGTTTCTATCTCAGAGATGCTTGCATTTTATTAAGGGTTTTCTTGTCGTTTCTTTGTCCTTTTCCTGCTTCAGTCAGGTTCACTGATCTCCTTGGAGGGTCTTCGTGGGCACTGCTGCCCCCTCAGGAGGGCAGCACAGTCTCCACACTCTGATGGTGGAAGCCAGACCTGTCTGTCCCAGCCCCTGGGGCGACATTGTCTCACCCTGGAGCGCGTCCTGCGTGAATCATTCAGCTTTGCGCCAAGCTCAAGGCCACTCTGCTGCAGGTGTCTGTGTCCTTTCCTGTGTACTTGGGACATTTCTTTCTGCTTCGTGGCCCAAAGTGCATTTTCACTTGCAAAGTGAAGCTGGTACGTGGCTCACACCACCCCTTTCCCTGCTGTTGTCCCAAGAATCTTAGGTCTGCAAGGCCCAACAGCATCCAAAATCTGAAGAGTTTTTCATTCATATGTTTTGTTCAGTTTTCTAGTTATATAATCTGGGCATGTAGGAGCTTGCAGCCTCTAGCAAATGAGGTTGCTTGCCAAATAAAACAAAAGTATCAACATTGTTCACAAGATTTAAGTAGGATGCAAAATCTTATGACATAATATTCACAACATCGAGGATGCAACCCAAAATTACTTGGCAGCAGAAAAATATCAGTGCTCATGTGAAAAGACATTCAACAGAAGCTGGCGCCAAGATGCTACGGATGTTGGAATTATCTAACAAACACTTGAAAGCAGCTATTGTACATACACTTCACAAAACAGCCACGACCGTTCTGGAAGCACATGAGAAAATAGAAAGTCTGAACAAATAAGTGGACCATAAAATAAAAAAGAATGGAAATTTTAAAACTAAAAAACACAGTAACAAAATCCTAAAGGAGAACAATTAGATTACAAAGTAACTGTAATTCGTCCTATGGAATGATGACAAATCCCCGACATTTATGCCCTCTGAGTGCTGGAGGACAGTTTGGTGCTGGAAAAACATTTTGAGTTATTATGGTAGAAAATTTCCCAAGTTTTCTGAAAGATACAAATCCGCAGACTAAAGCAGTTGAGGGACTTCTTTATAATACTGAGTCAAGGAAAAAACATACAAAGATATAAATCATAAGAAAGATTCTAAAAACTAAGGGTACAAAAATTTGAGCAGCTTGTGAAAGATGGTCTTTTTCCCAGAGGGTGAGGAGGAGGAGGAGGAGGAAGAGCAGGAGGAGGAGGAGGAGGAAGAAAGCTGGGAAAGTCGCTGGATGAGGTTGAACACGCTGGAGGGAGAGAATGGTGAGCCGGAAAGACCCCTCCCCAGGGGGGCAGAACAGAAGCCCTCTCAGAGGAACAGCAGGAAGGGGAGTGGCCACCCGCAGGCCCTGGCGAAGGAGCTGCAGGGACGGTTTCAGCAGAGGTGCAGAGGAGGGAGGACCTTGCGCCCAGGTAGAAGAGGAGAAGCACAATCTGTGACTGTGCGGGAAGGGGAAACACGTGCTCCAGCCAGCCTGGGGATGGGACCGGTGTCCAGGAAAACAATATGACACTTGCCCAAGGGGTGTTCCCACACTCTGCTGCCCCGTGGAAGGCCACAGCACAGTGGGGAGGCAGAGCCCAATGGGCTGTAAGGTACAAGAGTGACAATGAGCCACCCATGCAGGCCTCACTCCAAATTACACACACACACACACACACACACACACTGCACACCTGTAGTCTCAGAACTCTGGGAGGCTGAGGCAGGAGAATTGCAAATTTGAGCCCAACCTGGGTGACTTTGCAATAACTTGTTTCAAATTTTAAAAATAAATACTGACAAATTACACACACACACACATGCACACACATGCACACACACATGCACACACGTGCACACACACACATGCACACACACAAATGTGGACGGAACATACATGGCTATGCAGGTATCACTTATGAACTTATGAGTGTTTATGTATCTAATGTGGAGAGAGAGAAAGGGAAAGACAATTCCAAGCGTGACCCAGAATGAAACAGGAAATGTGTTTGACTAATTCAGGAAAGAAGGAAGGGTGAAACGGAGGCTCAAAACAGAACAAGGAGAAAACAAATTACACAATGATATCAGTGATTACTGTTAGAGTAAAAGGTCCCAAGAGAACAGTATGACATGATGTCACTGCAATAATCTAAGAAAAAACCCATCTCCACCTGCACAAACCAGTCAGGAGTCTGAGAGGAAGACAGCCCAGACGGACGCGGTCTGAAGACGGCAGTGCATCTGTCCTCACATCCAAAGATGCCCACATCAGCACAGAGCCAGCCCCAGCCAGTGCTGAAGAATGACACACGGTTCACTTCCCTAGGGAGGAAGAGTATCGTCAGTCACCCATGCACCTCACAGCCAGAAGCAGAAATTGGTGGGACTCTGGGAGGCTGAGGCAGGGGAGTTGGCAAATTTGAGACCACTCTGGGTGACTTTGTAAAAACCCTGTCTCAAATTTAACGTAGACAAACATACAGTTCCAGCTGGTCATAGCAGTGTTTAGCTCTCTGCCACAGATAAAACTTGTGCACAGGAAATCAGCGCAAATGAGAAGGTCAGAACTGCACCATCAGCCAATGGCTCCATCTGTATTTAGATATTACCTGCCCCCAGTGTCAACCATGCATTCTTGTCATTGCACTGAGACACTCCCAGCAGGGTCCATAGCCCCAGCCATAAAGCAAACTAATTGAAGAGAACTGAGCTCACCTCTTAAAGTCCTGGAAATCGATAGCAGAGCTAACAGGAAAATGTCCAAGCTCTTGAAAAGTGACCTATATACTTCCAAATAACCCATCAGTAAAAAGGGAGATTTTAAAGGACATAAATGTGTGAAATAAAAAGAAAATTAAAATATCCCATATCAGACTTGTGAGATGTACTTGAAATAGTTTTTGGAGGGGAAGTTAAGTATTAGTGTCTGCAAGAAAGCAAAAAATAAAATTCCACAGCCGGGGCACAGGCATGTTCAAGACTCTAGGAAAAAAACAACATCATAAATGCAAATTGATGCATGACAAAAATATGGAAATTAGGGCAGGAACCTGAGATAATGGAAGCAGAAGAATGACAGAGAAAATGACAAACACTGAAGACTAATTTTTAAATCATCAAAAAACCCAGTAAACTTTTGACAAATAAGAAAAGAGAAAAGAGAGAGAAAAGACAAAATATCAGTGGAGAATGGAAAGGCCACTTCCCCCGGGCCCTGTAGGCTGAGGGGAGAGACCGCAGGGACCCCACGCCGCCGTGAGCATCTGCTGCTCTCCCACGCGGGTGGGCTTCAGAGCCTGCTCTGTGAAACCCTGGATTCAGAGAACAACCCTGAGCTCTGCATGACGGTGCACGCCTGTAATCCCAGCACTCAGAGGCTGAGGCAGGAGAATTGCAAATTTGAGCCCAACTGGGATGACTTTGCAATGCCCTGTCTCAAATTTTAAAAATAAGTAAATACAAGCTCAGTCTCGAGGCTCTGGGTTTGATCCTCAATACTGGAAAACAAAGAAAAGGACAATGACAAAAGCAGCTTGAGAGGCTAGATCTGTAAATCAGGTATCTGACAGCATGTTTTCATCTAGACCATATACAAGTCTCAAAGCAGAGGTACAAATTCAACTTAAAATGGTGCAAAGTTTTGTACCGGTATCCCGCCAAAGAGAACACACACAACTAGTAAACAGGTGGAAAGATATGCAGAATTGCTAGCCAGCAGGGAAACCAGACGAAGCCCAGCTGAAGTGTGATGATACGAATCCAGCCTGGAAACCATCCCCGGAAGGATGACCCACTGCTTTGGAGAAGGGTCTGCAGCTCCTCACAAGGCCTCACAAAGCACCCACAGGTCTCCCCTTGCAGGGAGCATGCCCCTGGGACCGGGTGGAGAGAAATGAATGTGTGTGTTTACCCAGGGAAATCTGCAGAACACATGGAAACTTTCCTGGTAACAGCGCAGCGTCTGTGCCAGGGAGGTGGACCTGCAGGCTGAGGATGCCCGCTCTGTGGAATGCCGCTGGGCAGTGAAGAGTACACTGCTGTCTGCACAGCACCCAAGGGGCTCACAGGCGCCACAGGGGGTGGAGGGACACTGTCTCCTGCGCCATCCACCCACTGGGTGTGAAACCCTCAGATGGACAAACCTGCGCTCAGGCTGCCAAGGGCCAAGGGTGCGGAGGGTGGGGAGCTGAGTGGTGCAGCCCAGCCAGTGGGAGTAACGGGAAGATCAAAGGGCCAAATGCAAAACCGTGGGGTCCCCCAAGTCACATCACCTTTCAGCATGGACAGAAAAGGGCGGACAAAACGAGAGGGGATGGTTATTTCTGCCAAGTTAGAGATGCCTTTCTCTCATGCTCTTTTCTCCCCCAGAACTCACTTATATCATGTATGTGATTTTTGACAAGTGACTGAAGTTTTTCTTTTACACAGAGCACACTTTAAACTTCACATAGAAAATGCATGAAGATATGTAGGGCACCCCACATTTTTACAAAAGTTCATGTGCGTGTGCATTATGGGTCGAGCAGTGGAGATGAGGGGCCAGGGCTGGGTTAATAATTGGACAGCGAGTGTGTCACAGAGACATTAGAAACCGAGTCAGGGAAACTCCCATCACTCAGGAGGGTGTTTAGAAGCAGACCCACGCTGTGATCTGTTTGCTTCTCAGGTTGCCTCTGCGTGGACCCCCATTCCTATTTCACTCCCGTGGACGTTTATTTCTTCTGGCAGGAGACAGAGGGGCAGAGTCAGGCGGCTCCACTGCACCGTCTACTCAGCTCTACCACCATGTCCCGGAGCCTCATGCACCGCATTGCTACCAGTCCACCGCATTGCTACCAGGAAACACGGCCCAAGCCTCCTCCAGCCCTGGCTGCGGGGTTCATTTCTTGTTAGAGGAACAGCATCACTCATCCCGCCCAGAGTGACTTAGGCTGTACTTGGAGAGCTACTTGTATGTGTGCACATGTGGGTGTGAGTGTGCGCACATGTGGGTGTGAGTGTGCACACATGTGCATGTGTGCATGCATGCCCGTGTGTTGTGTGCACACAGCATGAATACACACACATTTACAGAAAGCAATGGCACACATGCTTCTGTGGCCCAGAATCCCGGGTCCAGAGCTGGAGAGGACCGCACAGAAGCAGAAATTAATCCAGGTCACCAGAGTCAGAGACAGCCCAGCCAGGCCTGGCTTGGGCTGGAGGCTGCATCTCTAACAGGGAAACAAAACCCACCCAGCAGCCCAGTGCCGGAGTCTAAGCACCTCACCCCTGCCCCCCACCATGCAGGGTGGAGACGGCTGATTTACAGCACATCTGTGACCTCCCCGGCCTCCTCCTCCCGTCGGTCGAGCTGGTACTCTGTTAACAAGAGCCGTGTTGTGACCCATAATTGCAGCAGATCCGCAGCAGGTCTTCGGGAGCCCTTGAGCGGCGCTGCCCCTGCCGCCTCCATCTGCTGCAGCCTCCTGTGTCTCCCAGAGGGCAACCTGGCTAATTTTTCAGTCAATTAGCAGAGGGCTGCTTTTGTTCTCCCCGCACCCCCTGGGCTCTGCTTTCACTGGGCGCCTGTGTTCAGATGGGCTGGGTTTGGAGAAGCATATTGTGTTGGTTTTTCCATGACCCCGTGACATTGGTGGGCAAACGTTATGTTGGTAATCTAGGCAATTTGCAGAAAGCCTGGTAGGACTGCCTTGCACTGCGTGTGAGTGTGTGTGTGTGTGTGTGTGTGTGTGTGTGTACGTGTGCATGTGGGGGGTGCAGGAGGCAAGGCTGCCAATGAGCTATTTTAAGTAAGCCAGGATTTTGGGAGCCTCTGTGTCTTCTATGGAGTTTATTCATTTGAAAAGGAAGGTCAGTCACATTAACCTGGGCGTGGCCAGGGTTCACCCGGGGTAGAGATTTACTGCCCAGAAGAGTTGATTCATCCAGGCAGCTAGAGGTGGCCTGGAGCTTGAGGGTCTCTCAGGGAGCGGATCCAGCCCCAGGATGACACGGAAGGCTGCAAACGCCCTGCACATTCCCAGCTGTGGACTCTGCTGACCTCAGCTTCCCTGAGCAAGGTGGGAACCCCAGATGCAGTAAGGGTAGGCCTGCCCCAGGGAGCGGAGGAGAGGGCCTGCTGAGGGTATCCAAAGGTCCAGTGCACCCTGTTTGCCCAGCCCGGGCTGCGAGACTGTCCTGCCTCCGCTGACTGCATTGTCTACCAGCATTCTGCTGTCCTTTCTCCTGAACAAACTTGAAAATCACAGGGAAGTCCCCAAGGGCACAGTCCCTGGGGCTCTGCAGCAGGGAGTGAGCAGACCTCTGGTCCAGGCCTCGCTGTTCTGGGAGCACTCCTGGCCCCTCTGTGTCCCCTCACCGGCAGTGTTGGGCTCTGTCCAGCCTGCAGCTCGCTCTGAATCCTGCTCGGTCCCCACTGTCAGACCCCGTCTCTCCTTTGGATTCAGACTGCAGGTACTGGAGTCCCACACTCAGCGAGGCTCCTCATTTTCCAAAGACTGTTTTGGGAACCCAGCCCTACTGTCTGCCCCATGTCTGCAGGCGATGGCTGCTCTGTGCTCCCAGGTCCCAGTCCCGATAACCAGCAGCTGGGGGCAGGAGGTCCTCCCGCAGTGTCCCCTATCCAGTGGGCTGTGTCCCTGCTCTCCACGGCGAGCCTGCTGCTATGGCACTCAGAATGTGCCTCCTGGGCTCCCAGCAGGAGGCCTCCCGTCCCCGCAGCCTGGTCATCCCCGCGGCCCTGGGCAGGCCTGGCTCCACCTTTCATCGGCCTCACCTCTCCGTTGGTTCTTCCTGGTTAATAAATACGCTTTTCCTCTCTGTTGGGCAATAAAATATTCACTGGGTCTGAGCTGGGGTTAACAGATTTCTGAAAATTTCACGGCGTGACAGCCTGTCCCACATAATCCCCCAGCTGCCTGGTGTCGGGGCAGCGGTGATCCCATGTGTCACTGTAATAGTCCAGCATTACACTTGTCTCTCTGTTGCAGGCGTATGGGACTGTGTATACCCCTAGGCCCAGCTCCTCTCTCATGGCTCTTAAGACGATAACATTTGGCAAAGCCGGCTCTGACAGAAAGAGCGCTCCTTGCACGGCAGCGACAAAGGGGCCACCAGAGGCCTGACCACAGTGGCCAGTCACGGCTCTCTGTACCCAGTAATGAGGCCCCCGCCCTCACGGCGCCCCGCACCGTGGAGCTGACTGCTCACCGCTTAATTACACAGCCGCCCTCTCTGGGCGGCTCGTGCCCAGCATGCATTGGGGTGGTTCCCGGGCTTGCAGCTCCTGGGGGGCAATGGGCAGGCAGCCAAGGGCTCCCACTGGCAAAGGAGGAGGACAGAGGAGCTGTGGCAGTGAGGGACAGAGACAGAGACAGCAGCGGGAACTGGTGGTGTCCTCGTTACAGGGCACCCTGAGATCCTGTCTCTGCCAAGAGCCATTTATGTTAACTGGGGTGGGGGTGGGGTGAAAAAAACTGGAAAAAGGCCCGGCCCGGTGGGCCGCACCTGTGGCCCCACAGGTGGAAGCTGGACCCAAGCCCGGGCAACCTAGCAGCTAGCTGCTTAGTGAGACCGGCCTCAAATATGAAAAACGAAATAAGATGGAATAAAAGAAGCTGAGGCTGTAGTTCAATCCCAGGACTGGGAAAAAAACCAAAAGAGGACAGGAAGTGTGCAAAAACACTAGTAGCACACAGTTTTAAAAGCAGGGTGACAAGAACAGCTGCTGCAGGCTGCAGGCTGCGGAGCTCGGCCTGAGCATTTTCACTTCCGGTGTCCGAGACAGTGCATGGCTGCAAAACGCAGACACCCAGCAAAACCCAGCACAAGACCAGCCTGTCCTCAGCATCACCCAGCCAGCCCTTGCCAGAAGTGGCCACAGTGTGGGCTGTGGCTCCTGAAGCCGCGGTCTGTAGCGCTCAGGGAAGCTGCGGCTTCACCTGGGCTCCCCCCCCCCGCCCCCCACCCCGGCTCCTCTGCGAGCGGAGCCTGTGGACCCTTAGCTAATCTGACTGGATCCATTGCTGCCTCTGTGTTGCTGAGCCTGGGGAGCGCTGCACCCCTGCAGGCCGGGCCTGCCCCAGGTGGCCAGCGCACTGCCCTGTGGACATCACACACGAGCTCGAGCTGCAGGACTTCAGAAAGCAGAATCAAAGGGAGCCACACCCACAGGCAGTGGCCGGAGGGACTGGGAGGCAGGAGCCATTCGGGGACTGGGAGTCCCCGTCCAGAGGCCCTGTCCTGGAGTCCCCGTCCCAGAGTACCCGTCTTGGAGCTGCGTGACACGTGGCCTTTGGGTGTGGCTTCTCCTGCTCAGCGTACTGTGTCCCATCGTGCTCCTTTTCATGGCCTAATCATTCCCCACAGAACAGGACACAACACGCTGTGAGTCCCCATCCATGCCATCAGCCGGCAGACACAGGGGCCGGTCACTGCCGAGGGCCGTGGAGGCTCACACTGCTCTGAGCATGTGTGCATGCACTTGGCTTTGCATGCCTGCAGGAAACTCTCCGGGCGTGCCCATTGGCGGAAGTCTCAGGTCCTGTGTTTGCTCCATGTCTGGCTGTTTTGTGGAACTCAGAGTGGCTCTGAGAGCCTCCCCCATTGCAGCATCAGGAGAGGAGCTTGCCCCTGGGTCTTTGGCTGAGGGAAGAGTCCCCCACTCTCGCAGGCACTGCCTGGCAGCACTGGGCACCTACTGTGGTCAGCTACCGTGGGGTCCTGGTTCCCTCCAGCCTTAACCCACTACTGCAGGCAAGGTTTCAGGGCAGCTGCCTGAAGGGTCTCGGCATTCTCAACAAAGAACTTACCAGCAGGAGGATCTACTGGAATCCACAGACGCGAGGGCCACTCCTCAGGGTCAGGGCATCCAGGGAGAAGAGCTCAGGGCCGGACAGGGTCGGGACGGGTCTCTGAAAGTCCTGGGGCTATGGGGGGATCTGTAGCTGGAGATGGGCCTGAGGTGTGACCCAATGCAGTCCCTACCTCACCCACTGGGAGGGGAGTTTGACCATTAGAGATTTTAGAGGATGTGTGCTGGTGTCCCCAGCCTGCAGGCCATGACCATCTACTTCTGGTTTTGCACAGGCCTGGAAGTCTTGGAATGACTGGATGGCTTTTATCTATGGAGACTGTTTCCTTTCTTACATTGCAGATGCTTTCAATACATAATGAATGGGTGCTGGTGTTGGTACTGGGGGTGGTGTTGATACTGGTATTGGTATTGGTGTTGGTGTTGGTGTTCGTGTTGGTATTGGTACTGGTATTGGTACTGGTATTGGTACTGGTATTGGTATTGGTACTGGTATTGGTATTGGTGTTGGTGTTGGTATTGGTACTGGTATTGGTATTGGTACTGGTACTGGTATTGGTATTGGTGTTGGTGTTGGTGTTGGTGTTGGTACTGGTATTGGTATTGGTATTGGTATTGGTACTGGTATTGGTATTGGTACTGGTATTGGTACTGGTATTGGTATTGGTACTGGTATTGGTACTGGTATTGGTACTGGTATTGGTACTGGTATTGGTATTGGTGTTGGTGTTGGTACTGGTATTGGTATTGGTGTTGGTGTTGGTATTGGTACTGGTACTGGTACTGGTGTTGGTACTGGTGTTGGTCTGGTACTGGTACTGATGTTGTTCTTGACACCGTCCTCCTTTCCCTGGCTCAATACTCGTCCCAGTGCTTTCTGGGGTTTACCTGTCCTGAACAGGGGGTTCAGGTTGGGCCCGGTGTGCTGTGATTCAGGTGGCTTCAGCTTCTGCGTTTGCACACAGAGGAGGATGGGAGGACCCAGAACCAAGGGCGTGATGCTGTCTGACGAGATCACTAACCGAGGGTAGCAGTCACTTCCAGACACTGTCACCCTGCGCAGTGGGGTGTCCCCACCCTCGAAAGGCCACCATCACTCCTCTGGCAGTCACCCTCCATCCCAGAGCGTGGTGCTGGGGACTCCTTGGTGTTGGTGAGGGTTCATCTTTGAAGGGTTTTTCTGACTTTGGAAAAAATTTCCACTTAAAATGCATGAAAAAAGGAAAGTTTGAGCAACTGCAGTGTCAGAGAGAGAGACAGAGCAAACAAGGGCTGGCACTCACTGCACTGACCTCGATGCCACTCACCAGGGGCAGAGTGAACTAAAATAGTCCTCTGAGCATCATCCTGGGGATGCAGGTGGTCACTGGGCATGTGGGCGGGTCGCCGGAGTTACTGCAAGCCTCCGTGTCCTTGTCTCTGGCAGTGGGGCTTGGGACAAAGCAGGTGGTCAGCGGATACCTGAGGAGCAAACATATGAATGACTGGAGGGATGACACACGTCCACCTGAGGGTCACAGCATGCTCAGGGACACGGGTGCTCTTACCTGGACACTGTCCTCCTGGTCACAGCCACACTTTGTGCTTGGGGATGCACAGGGGCTGTGCTGTGCCCTGGGTGACAGCAGAAGCCCAAGAGCCACACACAGTGTGGGCTGCTTTCATCCATGTCGGATTTCACATCCAGTTTATGGGATCAGATGATCAAACATGAAGTGTGGAGTCAGCTTGTTTCCACTTAACTGTTTTTAAATAAAAAGGCACAAGATTGCTCAGGCTCCTTCAGGGACCGCTCAGCTCTTCTGGGAAACCCAGGCACCATCACTTCCACGGCAGCGACTTCTACCCCTCACCTCAGCGGGAAGCACGTGTGGGGCGCGTCCTGCGCTCCCTAAACTCCCTGTGCACTGGAACGGCCACGCTGAGAGTGGTCCCTGAGGGCACAATCTGCTGCCCAGAAACAGACCATCTCAGCATTCACACCTGAGGAATTATGGCTGCAGTACGATACACTGTAAGTCACTGTCATTGCATGGTGGTGATCAGGGACTCCATCAGATCAGAAATAGACGCAGTCTATAAAGATGGCGCTTGCCTGCTCCGCTTCTCCTGCTGGCTTTATTTGGAATGTTCTGGAGAGACCGCTTACCTGACAGTACTGAGCAGCATTCTGGCTTCTGCACCAATCAGTAACTGCGGAGTGGAGGAATCCACGCTCCGAGACAGCAAACCCACGGCTCTCTGAGCAGGCGAGCGGCATGCACACCTGTGAAGGCACGAGTGTGTACATGCACATACGTGTGGCAGGTGCTGCACAATGCAAAGCAATTCCAATGAGAGCATAGACTGTGAAAGACACAGGGTGCCTGGACCAGGCCTAGGGTTGCAGAGTCACAGTGGATGGGGCGAGGGTCGGTGTCCCGTCATAAATGTCAGGTTGAGCTCTAACACCAAGTCACTGCACCTGGGCCATTAGGGAGGCTATAAAGACTGAGGAGGACACAGGGTGGCCTAAGTCTGGTGTCCTTGTCAGAGGAAGAGGAGTTACCAGAGCGTCCTCTGCCCTGAAAAGGTGCGGCAGGGGGGCCTCCTGCCAGCCAAGGAGAGAGGCTTCCCAGAACCAGCTCTGTGGACCTGAGCTCGGATGCCCTGTGTTCAGCACAGTGAGGGGAAGCGCCCTTCTCTAACCACCACACTTACTGTTCTGTCCTGGAGAGGAGCCCGGTAGGGGAGGAGGACGCTGAGGGCTGCAGCAGCTGCCCCAGGCACAGCATGGACAGGTAAGGAACAAGGACGTGTGTATGTCAGGACCTGTGTATGCGGCCAGCCAACCTTCAGGTTGTCTCTGTGTTGTTTGGTAGGAAATACAACTGGAAGGCGTGAACACAGTCTCAGCCACACAGCATGCTGGTTCTCACGGGCTCCGTGGCAGCTGCATACGTGCTGCCCGAGGGGACCCAAGCTGTGCCAACCTGCACTCTAGTCAGGAGTGCGTGAGCCTCCGATGCTCCCCTCCCACCCACCTGTGACCTTAACGCCAGTCACATGCCATGGCAGCCTGTCTGGGAGCAGCGCCTCGCGGGTTGGTTTGCATATGCTAATGAATAATGACATGCAGATTTTCATAGCTTGTTTGCCATTTGGATACTCTTTTTTATGAAGTGACTGCTCATTGTTCTTAAAGTAAATGCCCATTATTTTTATTGTTGATTTGCAGGTGCTCTATCTCTCTGCCTCTGTCTCTCTGTCTCTGTCTCTCTGTCTCTCTCTGTATTTTCTTTTGCATGGGAGGGATATTAATAAAAATCTTCTCTCTATTGCAAATGCTGGACCCTATTCTGTAACTTGCCTTTCTATTCTCCCTAATGGAAATTTTTCAATGAAAAGAATTTTATCATTTCAATGAATTGCAAATTAACGATATTTTCTTTTGTTATTATTTTTGGGTCTATTTTAAAAAAAAAACCTTGGTATTTGAAAGATGTGAAAATAATCTTTTGTTTTCTCCATTGGCTTTAGTATTTCCCCTTCATTTTATGATTTTAAGAAATAATGCTCATTTTTATACATGAGTCTTGTATCCAGCAACTTTGCCAAAATTCACATCTGGTCAGCAGCGTGTAGATTCCTTAGAATTTGGCCTATATCCATTCCAGTGACCTTGTAAGTGGCATGGTTGCTCTGTCCTTTCCTATCCTTACACAGCTTACTTTTACTTTCCTCCACCACTGAGCTGGCTGGGATTTCTGGTTTTACGCTGCCTCGCAGGAGGAGACCCACCTGCACGCTCTCCCATCTCGGAGGAGAAGCACAGCACGCAGCACTCAGGCTTCCTGCCCACACTCCGCAGACCTTCCTCATCTAGCTGAGGGCGTTTCCTCCATTCCAGGTGCCTCAAACCTTTTTTGAAATCTTTTTTTCAAATCTTTTTTGAAATCTGTCTCAAACCTTTTTTTTTCAAACCTTTTTCATAGTCAGTTAATCATTTTTTTCTTCATTTTGATAAAAAGATAATATACATAGTTTGCTATTCAATATTATGCTGGCATTATGGTCTTGAATGAATTTCACCTGGTTATGATGTTCCATTCACTTTTGTATTATCAGCTCCAGTTTTCTAATATTTTGCTTAGCGCTATTATCCCTATTCTGCTAAAAAAAAATAAGTTTAGCTTCTGAGTCTCTTCTCCTGTGATGTCCCTGTCAACTTTCAGCATCAGGTTTGTGTTGGCCTCAGAACTAAGCTTCCATCTCTGCTGAAAGAGTTTGAATAAACTGAATATCCTTTCCCGAAACAAGCAGAAGACCCCAGCAATGAGGACCAGGACTATTTTCTATGGAGATTCAAAAATCACATGTTTATTTATAAAAACACGCACAGGCACCTGGCATGGTGGTGCAGGCTGAGGAAGGACGGAGTTTGAGGCCAGCCTGGGCTACACAGTGAGACCTCATCTCAAAACAAACAAACAAACAAACAAACCAACCAGTGGACACAGGACCAATTTGAGGAGTTTAAGTTGATAAAATATTGTAAGTTACTAGTCTAGTTCCTCTAAATTGTCAGATTCAGCATAAAGTAGTGTATAGTAGCTTTCTGTTACTATGACACACTTTTCAAACCTAAGGGCTTTGTCTTGTTCTCTCTTTTCATTCCTTATGCTGCCAATTTGATAGTTTTCTTTTTAAAAGCCTTCTTGAGAAATACCATTTTACTAACCTTGTTATGGGGCTCCTTGAGACCCCACCGTATGCAAGTCGTTTTTGCCTTGGCTTGCGCGGTGTCTTTTACTTAGGCATCTATACTCTGTGCCTCCACCGCCAGCATGTGCATTTGAGGCTGTCGATTTCTCTGAGCCAGTATAGTGGGCCCAGAGGTCTTGATGGTCTTGCACATTCAATATATCTCAGCTCAAATATTCTTACTTTCCCACTAAGATTTCTTCTTTTCCATATGGGTTACTTAGAAGGGTGTCTCTTAGTTCCCAAAGAAGTCTTTGTTGTCTTCTGTTAACTACTAATTCTTGGTTTATGTCTACTGTTTCCAAAGAACAAGCCTGTGTTTTGTGTCCTATCAAACACATTGGGCTTTGCTTTACAGTTTACAGTGTGGCCTATTGTGAAATGGTCCATCTTCACTCTTAGATATTTCTCTCGTTGCTGAGACAGAATACCCAAAACCCAAAGCTAAAGGGAGAAAGGTTTATTTGGCTCAGTTTGTAGAGGTTTCAGTCTACAACTGGCTGGCTCCAAGGCAGGCTGTCCAAGGAGACAGTCATGGCAGGGGAGGTGGCAGACAGCAAGTAGCAAAGCCACAAGAGAGGAGACAAGACTCTTGCTGTACCTTTTCATTTATATGCAGGCTGCCTTCCTATGGGCGGGCGGGGGGTGTAGCACTCACACCTTTAATCCTAGGCAGAATTGTGCCAAACCAATCATGGACTGAGTTACGAATCACACACTCTAGATTCAGCCACCCCTGAAAAAGCCCTATGATTGTGTGAGGCTTTGGGGGGAAATCTAGACACAGTTCTAACACACTGAAAAAGAACTTTCCACTGTGGCAAGATTAGAGTGCTGTTGGGGACTACAAATTCAGAGTGACTGGTTTTGCATATTTCTCTGTGGAATGAAAGGAAGGCTAGGGATTATTAGTACCACCCATCTGAGATTCTTTATTGAATCTTCTAAGCATGGGATCATCTATGCAAGGTCAAGGTACTTTGAAGCATAGGATCATTATTATATCTTGTATAAAATATCAATTTTCATATATTGATTTTTTATTCTAGTGTCTTGATAAACTTACATTAATTCTGATGGGTTTTGGTGAATTCTTTATGGCTTTTACAGAAATAAGTAGGCTATTTATGAGTAATGACAGTGTTATTTCTTTCCAATTGGAATGCTTTCATTTCTTTTTGAAGTTACATTGCACAGGATAAAATCTTTAGTTAAATAGTGAATAAAATAAATGGAAGCAACTATTTTTGTCTTGTTTCACCTAAGGGTGATTTTTTAACATAAAGAATATTTGTTGTACAATTTCATAGATGTGCTTTATTGAACTAAGATAATTCCTTTTCTTGTGTATTTGGTTCTTATTTGAAAAAAATTAGTTATTTCTACTTGACTGTGATTTTTTTCACAAGTCCTAAATAGGTACTGAATGTAAATTATTTTCTGCATTTATTGAGTTGATCATGTGATTATCATATTTTCTGTCTGTTAATATGGGTAATTGCTTCAACTGAGTTCCAAATGTTCCTCTCTGAGGTGAATCACAATTGATTCTAAGGTTTTATTTATTTCATATATTTCCAAATCAAATAGCTAAAAGCAGTCATAAGAATTTTAGTACATGGTTTTATTTTCTTGTATAATATTTGCCTGGCTTTGATGTCAGGGTCATTCCAGTTCCACAAAGGTTCATGTACCTGCTGTCTTTCCTGAAAGAGTTTGTGTAGGAGTGTGACTATTTTTCCCTTTTGTTCTTGATGCAATTTATCACTAGATCAATGGAATTAAAAAGCAGTGGATTTTCTTCTTGGGAAGTTTTTAATTCAACTTCTATAAACGTTATTGGGTTATTCTAATTTTTTATTAAGTGTTCTTTGGAATGTATGTTATTCAAGAAATTCACTTCATTTTAGTTTTTAAATTGTTCTTATTGTTGTTATTATTATTTTGCCTTTTCAAGACAGTTCACTGTGCAGTTCAGGCTGGCTTTGAACTCACTTTGCAGCTCAGACTGGCCTTGAACTCACAATTCTACTGCTTCAGCCTCCCAAATTCTGGGATTATAGGCATGCACCACCATGCCTAGCTTTTAGTTCTGAAATTAACAGATATAAGTTAGTTTCCGATATCCCCTAATACCCCTTTGCTTTTCTGTGAGTTTATATTGATACTTCTCTTTTATCTGATACTGGTGATTTGCAGTCTGCTATTTTTTTTTCAGCTTGGCTCATGATTTACCAACAATTATATTGATACTTTCAAATAATCAAATTTGATTCCATTGAGAGTTTACATAGATTTTTGTCTTATTTTGGTTATTTTCTTTATTTTGCTTAATCTGAGTTTGGTTTGCTCTTTTTTGCTAGATCTTTAAGGTAGAAGCCAAAATCCCCAATTTTAGATGCTTACTAGTTCTGTAGTTAATGCTGTCGAATTCAATCCATTAATAGCTTTAGTACTACCCCAAAGACCTTGGCATGTTGCTTTTCCATTTTTAATCCATTTAAAGTATTCACTTTCTTTTATAATTTCTTCCTTTTATAATTTATCCTGTTGTGTATTGCTTAATTTTCAAGTGTTTGTGGGTTTTCCCAGATTTTTTTTGTTGTTGTTTTCAGTTAAATTTTGAAAAGTTCTTGACCCAGTATAAATTACTGTACAGTTATGGCGGGGGTCTAACATGGCGGAAGGCCAAAGCAGGAACGCCTACCACCTCCTGCTTCTTCTTCAGCCCTAATTGCAACTCCCCTTCCTGTTTGCACACACAGAGAATTCCAGTCGGGTCCTCACACGTCATCAATATCCACCTCTTCGGTCAGAGGTCATGTAACCCTCTGCCTCTCCGTAGCTGGTCGAAGGAGACAGCCCAGCCACCATGGGGCGGTGCTCCTGCCACGTCCTCACCTCAGTAAACCTGTTCATTGGGTACTTCTGCTTCTCTCTTGCACCACAATACTCTAACACTATGGTGCCTTGAGGCTCGGACGGCAGAGCGCTAGCTCCTGGGAGTCCCTCCCAGTCCAAGCTCACTGCCTAGGAACCACCTTTTTGTTCCTCCGGGACTGTTTACTTGCTGCTGCCAGTCCAGATGCAACAGCGACCTTCCTAACTCATCACAGGTGAGCTGCCGACTGGGGTTTTCTGTTTCCCTTCCTAAAATTCACAAACTTGCATCAGAAAACCTATCCTTGCTGTCCCTGGACAGAGATACCAGTTTTCATGCTTCTTAGGCCATACAGCCTGTGGCAAAACTGTTTTATTTTTTTGTTCCCTGGGACCCCACCCTGTACTCTTTGGTGATGGCCAGTGAGAACAGGTGTTGGTGCCTTCTGTGTCACAATTTCAAAACAGGTGATGATTTCTTTTGATAGGTGTGACCCAGGATGGCCTCCACAGTCCTTGGGGGAGCTAAAGCTCTTACATCCCAAGATGAAGTTGTTCTCTCAGCTTACTTATAATTCAGTCATGGGGACCACTTCCTGTCCCCCCAAAAAACATACCTCTGGGTGCCTGGTTCATAACCTTGGTGCTCTTGGCCTCAAGAAGGCTATAAAACAAAAAGCAGGTATCTTATTTATACTTTGGTCACAATGGCAGCAAGTTGGCAGAAACCCTTCATTTTTAGGTCTTTTTCACTTTGAGGACGTGTCTTTCTCTCATTGTCTTGTGTGATGGCCCAAATACTTCT
>PVLA01017154.1:0-18267 GCA_004027455.1 Hydrochoerus hydrochaeris
TAAAAGACATGGTTAGGAAATCTACTGTGGGTAGAGATAAAAAATAGAAAAGCTTATGTATTTATGAATGCACTTCAAGGAAAAATATGCAATACATGAAACAGATTAAAACTACTATCCATGAGATTAAAAATTCTACTGAAAATATACACAGGACAGAAAGTATATGAGGACAGAATATCAGTTGTAAAAGACAGGTTTGTGGTTATTAATCATGACAAAAGTACTTTTTAAATTTTATTTAAAGAGAAAAAAGAAACAAAACAGAAGAAAAGGGTAGCTAAAATACAGAATTCCAAAGGAAAAAGAGAAAAACAAGGGGAAAATAGTACTAAGAAATCACTAGTTGATAAATTACATATTGTCATCTTGGATATAGTTGTTCATATTACAAAATTAAAGGATACATAGTAGGCATTCAAACAGTGAGACTGCAAACAGTTCTGCTCGACAATCCAACAAAGAATCAGCAATATGATCACCTATTTTACACACCCAAACATACATGCAATTATATCCCTTAGAGCACTTGACAAGAAATGCTTTTAACCATAAGAAAAATCAATCCAATAGCTGATAGATGTGAAAAAAAGAATTATGTTAGATTGAAATAAATTCCAGGAGACAGTGCAAAGAACATAAAATTGCACAGAGGTAATGCACAGAAGTAATGTGAGAAAATATCACAAGCATGGTAAAAGAACATGAAAAAAGAACTTGACATAGAAGTAAGTGGGGCATATAGATCTCCAGTTAACCATGATCAAAAAAAAATCAACATCAAGATACATAGTATTCACAATTCAAGAGATTCAACACAAAAACAATATAAAAGCTGCAAGACAAAAGCACCAAATCACCTACGAAGTAAAGCCCATTAGGATTACTACAAATTCCTCCACACAAACCCTCAAGAAAAAGAGATCCTGAAGTGAAGTTTATCAAACCATAAAAAAACTCCAAGAAAAAAAGTAAAACTAAACCAAAACTTTGAAGAAATGCACTTAGTAAACATATGCAAAATATTTCACCCTACAACATCTGAATAGACATGCTTCTCTGGTGTACATAGGTCTTTCTCAAACATCAGCCATATACTAGTTCAAAAAACTATCAGGTAATTGTAAAGAAATTTAAATTATTACATGCATTCTACTGAGGCATTGTGCAATGAAATTAGAAATCAATGGCAAAAGAAATAACAAAAACTGTATAAATACATTAAATTTAAATAACACACTCCTGATCAATCAATGAGTCTCAGGTGAAATTAAGAAGGTAGTGGATAGATTTTACAAAGAAAACATTATGCTAGCATAACATACCAGAAGTTTTGGGGTGCAATAATAGCACTCCTATGAGGGGAATAATGAAATCCCACATCAGAAAAACTGGGAGAATACAAAAACAAAACAAAACAAAACACCAAATATTAAATTTCAAACTACTAGAAAAAAGGGGAAAGTTAAATCCAAACTACATACAAAGACAAAATTATACAAACCAGAGCAGAAATTCATGCAAATGAAGCTAAGACAACAAAACAAAGAAGCAACGAACTGAAATTTTGGTTCTCTGAAAAATTAAACAAAATAGAAAAACCCTTAACCAACCTGATCAAAAAGAGGAATAAAAAAAATCAAATCCATGCAACTTGAAATGAAAAGAGTGAAATCTCAACAGATCCTGCAGGAGGTCAGGTGTACCTATTTGGAGAGCCATTATGCTAATAAAATGGAAAGTTCAGAGGAAATGCACTGATTCATAGGTATGTATAAATTAGTTCCAAATGATCTAATATCAGTCAATGAAACTGAAGATATAATAAAAATATACCAAAAAAGAAAATCGCAGACCCTGATGCACTCACTGCTGAATTCTACAAGACATTCAAAGAAGATCTGATGCCATTATTTCCCAAAATGTTTAATGAAATTGAAAGGGAAGCCAGACACCCAAAGTCATTCCTGGAGTGAAGTATTCCCCTGATTCCAAAACCAGAGAAAGAGGCAACCAAAAAACAGCTACGAACCATTCTCTCTAATATATGTAAATCTAAAACCTCTCACTAACATACTGGGAGACAGAATGCAGCCAATCATCAACAAGACCATGACCAAGGAGAATTCATCTGAGGTGTGCAAAGATGGTTTGATATGTGAAAATCAATAAATGTGGTAAATTACATTCACAGAACCACAGACAAAAGCCACACATGATCACCTCAATAGATCAATAGATTACCTTAATAGAAAAAACATTTTGAAAAGACATAATCCACTCATGATTAAAAGCCTACAGTGTAGGACACAGCCTCTGAGCTTGTTCTTGTCTAGCAAAGGACAAGGATGAAAAACAAAGAGACACAGAATCAAGTTAAAATGTAAGGGCTAGGGGGCCTCATATCTCCCTGTGACAAAGTGCTTCAAGTGATGAGCCCACCCTGGTTTTATTCACTCAAAAATGGGTGCAAGTACTCATAAGTGGTACAGGATTCATCTGCCTCCCATCATGAATGCTCAATGACTGGGTAAACAATAGGATCTTCACTGTGTCAAATTTTTCCCTGCCAAATGTCAACATGCTTGCTGGCCACCTCTCTCCTAATGTTCACAGAGGACAGTTAGACCTCAGTCTTCCTGTCTGTTCTTCCACATCTCCCACTTTTTATTTTACAAAAGCAACAGTCAAGTATCACTGCTGTTTATCCCTAGAGGAAATATGTAGTTGTAATTATTCTACCATTTGTCTTGAGTTTTAGCCTTAAATGACAAAAATCTCCATCCCCAATTGCAACATATCTGCACAGTTTTTTTAAGGGCCTAGCCCAATGTCTGCCTGTGATGTCACTGTAAACTCACCCCAAGAAAAGTGCTGCTAAGTGGCAAGATGGATTAAACATCCAAGACTACTCTAACTTCTGGCTGAAGAGTAGCATAGTTATGGTCAGCAGTCAGATACTCCCAGGGGATCTATGTAAATGGCCCTTGATAAATATAAAGTGTTTTTATCTCAGGTATGTGCTGAAGATGAACAAGTCTCTGGATCCTGAGTAGTTTTCTTCTGATGCCATCTGATGGGAGACATTTTGTGGTGAGGAGAGTGGAGTCAAGTTCATCCATGGATGCCTCCTGGGGAGGACTTCTCTATGGTTGTCAACTTTCAGGGGATACCCACAACCTCTGTCCATGTCCTACAATGACACAAACAAACTCCCATCCCTATGTCAACAGGGTGACTGATTCCTCCCATTTTCAACTCTCAGGCAGCAATAACACTTGTACCTTCTCCCTCTTATCACAATCTTTTATCTTTCACAGATGTAATGTGTCAGTGTGCTATTTATATTACCTACATGATTCAAAAACTTCAATGTAAATATTGCAAATTCAGGATAAGTAACCATGTTAATGTTAAAAGAGCATGTTCAACAATAGCTTATCTATGTAGATATAAAGAATTCCAGAGGAATGACTAATATTCTACTGATGCAAACAACTCTGAAACTCCCACTTGAATAGGCAAGGCCATTATCAGACTTTATTTACTTAGGAATCCTCACGTTTGCCAATGCTGAAAGAGTGTTGCTATATATGTCCCACAGTCTCATAGGGTAGAAAATTGAACACATAAAATGAGAGTAAGCATCTGTACTAAAATGCTCATGATGCAGTCTGACAGAATGGGATACACATGTCACATCCATCTGCCGTAATTCATTCACCCGGACTCCTCTGGGAACACAGCCTTCTGATGGAATAGAGGCAGATAAAGTCCTGCATACTGGGCAAGATTGTACAGTGTGCCACATCTGTGACTGGGATGTTTAAAGGTAGAGGTCAGGGCACCAATACTGTGATGAAAGTAAGAATGAAAAACCTTGATTGAAAAATTGAGTTAATGAGTCCATTGGTGTAAAGATATCCCAGGAAGACTAGAGTGAGATCATACAGGACCTATATGAAAAGAAGAAGTCCTAATCTAGCTGCTTAAACACACCCACACCCACACAACACACAACACACACACACACAACACACACACACACACACACAATGGAGGACCATCTAGATACTTTTTATAGTGGCTGTCTACAAAAGATTAGTGACATTAACTGCATAGACAGAATCATCTGTTCAAATGCTAACAGCTTCTGCCAAAGTACAGTCTAAAGAAGTAATTCCAGCAAAGAATGCTGACCTTTGACCTTTAGGTATAGACATAGTAATTTTCTAGTGATTTGGCATAATCTGTTAAGCAACAAAACTAAAAGAACACTCAAACAAAGGAGGAATTGTCTGAGGATTTCTGGATAAAATATATGAATGATGATAATACATCTTTAAAAAATTATCAGTAGGGTAATGACCATCAACCAATTCAATATAATCTTCAAGGGCTTTCTGCCAACCCAAGGAAGTTTACAACAAATGAGCGTGATGTGCCAGATTAATAGGAAGCACAGTACAATCAGGGTCAATTTCTAAAAGCAGTGTGCTACAGGGGGACTTGGCGAATTAACACACCCATTTCATAGGCATAACACTGAAGGTTTTTTAAAAGCTGGTTAGGAAGCTAAAGCCATCCAATAGGTTGACATTTATTGTTTCCTATTTGAACAAAAAGTCCAGCACTACAGTGAGGAGTAGCTAATACAGTTAGCATAAAAGACACACTCAGCATGATGTGACACACCTGTCTATGCACAAAGGAACCTCTGTTATTCAAAGCTTAAAGTGGAAGGGTAGCAGGAGAGTTCAAATGTGGGTATCCTTGCAATGTTTTATAGAGCTTGTTTTGTTGATATGTAGGTATACCTAATATTGTTTAAGTTCAATTAATGTCCCTTAATAACCTCTTGAATTTTTAAATATTGGTAATGATGGTAAAGAAAATGTGCCATGTGTAGCAGGTGAAATATTATTCCATCCTAAGATGGAGCAGGTCCTTTCATGTACCCTAACATGGCTGCACCTGGAGGACACTCAGATATGTGAAACAAGGCAGGCCTAGGGGGACAAATCCTCAATGATCCCGTTATATCCAGACTTTCACAAAGTTGAATTCATGTGCCTAAAGAATAAAATTAATGTCACCAGATTATAGCACACAGGATTAGATGGACAATTTGGAAATATTGACCAGAAAGAATAAGCTTTAGCAATAGTTTTAGTTCCTTTTCTCATTGCTGAGACAAAATACTCAACATCCAAATTTAAGGAGCAAAGTTTATTTCAGCTCACAGTTTGTAGAGGTTCTAGTCCATAGTTCACTGGCTCCAAAGCAGGGTGCCCTGGCAGAGGAGAAATAGTGCATGGCAGGCAGATGCAGCTGTCAGTGAAGCAGAAACATCTCTGTTTTGTCACTTCTAGGCTACTCACCTTCCCATCACCCACACCCAGAACCGTACTTAACCAATCAATGGACCAGGTTAGTGATCATGCATCCTCAACCCCAGCATCACACAACACAATGTCATCATCACATAATGTAGATCCAGCCACCTCAGAGAAGCCCAGCTAAGAGTTTATGAGGGTTTGGGGGCACATGTAGGCGAAGCCATATCAGCCATCGATTGCACAGAATAGCAATGCAGTTTATTTTATTGAATTGCTGAAATAAATTCGTGTTTCAGACTCCAACATAGTAAAAATATTGAGTGATACAGTTGCGAGCTTGCTTCATTTAAACATTCTATTTTTTAAAACATAATCATACTGCATCCCAGTTAGATACAATTGGAATTTATCAATGATTGAAGTAATAAATACAATGATTAAAAAATAAAAAATCTATAAATATACAATTTCCCATACAAAATTGCTTGAGTATCACAGTTAAAAAAGTCTAACTTATCATGATATATTTCTTTATAATACAAAAAGCAATGGCAATATGGAATGTGAAAAGCCACTAATAAAATAATATATACCACAGAGAAAGGCAAAAAGAACAAGAGTTTCATAATTTTGTAATTTTAGAAATCAAAAGACAACATGTTTTTTATTTAAAAATGTGGAAGAAATAAACATGGACAAAATCTCTATTCAAATTTAAATAGAAATTTTTAGGGCAAAAATAATATATATTCCAAAACAAAAGATTCAGAATTATTAATGCTACCTTTCCATGAGTGCCATTTAAATACAAATTTGAAAGTGATGTTTACATTGAAAACAGCTATGTAAATGACTTAGGTGCACACACATTCTGACAAGAAATGTCGACATGTTGGTTAGCTTAGTTGGGGCAAATATTTCTCTGAATATAGAAATAAAATCAACTTTTGCATCTTACATACACACAGCTTTAATTGTCAGCTATACCTAGGTAATGTTGGAGAACAGATGTGGACTCCTCAGTGATGAGACATTAAAAGTAGAGGAAGTTCATGCCACAGAGAAGGTTGAGCCACATGCAGACCTAAACCAGGCTGTGAGCCCTGCACAGCAGGACATCCACGGTGATGAAAGACACAGGCTTCTATGAGGAACAGTAAGTACAGACACGTGTGCAGCCCAGTCAGCTGTGGCTCCAGTGCCAGACTTGTCATGAAGGAACAGCAGGCCTCAATCCTGATGATTTTCCAGACACTCTCTAGAGGAAACAGATAGAAAATCTGTGATTCGGCACTGAGACACAAGAGTAGTAATTTTAACCACAAGGATGCAGGTTCATTTCTTCAGTCAGAAAAAATAATACAGTTTCCATTATGAGTAAATCCATTTGTATGCACTATTTGATGAGAACATTTTTTTGACAGATGTATTATCTGTTGTTCTCCAGGTAAATCTCAGCAGCCATTATCACTCCATCTGTCTCCATGCTGCAGTCTGATGTACGTTCTTTTTACTGTCAAGATGTGAGTGGATCAACCACAGCCTCCATCTTTTCATTCTGAACACAGGGAGAACCTAAAGAATTTTCCAAAATACCATTTACTGAAGATAAGTTGCTTTGTGCTCTAATTACAATTTAAGGAAGAAAAATAATTTTAGCAGAGGAAACAAAAGGGGCAGCAGGATTCTCAGTGCTAATCACCCCACTGTGTGTCATCCCCAGTTAACCACGTTGTTCTTATCCTAGCATGAGGAGATAAGCAAGAGCAAAGAGGAAAATGCAGATGGCAGGATCTTCTCACAGGACCACTCAGCACTTTCCCACTTTGGTCAAAACCAGCACTTGAGGTTCTTGTAACAGTACAAGCATCTGTTAAAGTGGGACACATAACACACGCCTTGCTCTCTGTGATCTCTGATTTTGTTCTTAGCTAAGACTCCAAATATTTTCAGGGCATTTTTTCAAGATAGGTCAGATGTCTAGGGTCTCAGAAAATGGGTATAGAATACACAACTATATAAAATATCTGGAAGAAGATAAAGACATACATTATTACTTCACCATAAAAATACAGACAAAAATATAGAGGGACAACTGAAAAGGATAACTCACATGCAGATTCTCATGTAAGAACATAGATTAAAATTAATTGTTTTTTAAATGATATGTTAATATTCATGTCTTGGTCAAGTAAATCCTGGACTGGGAACTGAGAACATCTGTGGAACATTCTGCCCAGAGCATTAATCTCCCTGTTGTGTAGACAGTAGATGATGGGGTTAAGGAATGGGGGCACCATGGTGTAGAACACAGCAGTCAGCAGATTCCTGAAGGATGGTTTATTTGCAATGGGACCTAAGACAGCCACTGAATCAGAAATAAGAATCAAAAGGAAGATGATCAACTGCAGGGTAAAGGTGGACATGGCTTTGTTACGGGCTTCCATTGAATGGATCCTAAACACAGTGAAAAATATATTAGCATATGATAAAAACATGAAAGCAAAACATAGTGAGACCAGGCAAACACTTACAGAAATAAGCATAAATTCAGAAAACTGGACATCTGAAGATGAAATCCTCAGAATTTGAGGAATATCACAGAGTATCACAAGCTGGATCACATTGGTCTTGGTGAAGGGAAGCCTGAACAAAGGGCCTGTGTGGACAGCTGAGTAGACCAGACCAGAGGCCCACAAGCCAGCTACAGCCTGGGAGCACAGCCTCAGGGTGATGATGAGCCCGTAGTGCAGAGGACGGCAAATGGCCGCAAAGAGGTCATAGGACGTGACCACCAGAAGAGCGATCTCCACTGCTTCAAAAAGGATATAGAAAAACATCTGTGCAGCACTCTGTCAGGGAGATTGTCTTACTGCCCATTGTGGAATTCACTATGGCCTTGGGAACAATAGCTGAGATGCTGCCGAGGTCCAGGACAGATAAACTGCTTATGAAAAAGTACCTGAGAGAGTGCAGACATGTGTCTGTCACGATGAGAGTAAAAATTATGAGATTCCATGTCAATGCTCCCAGATAAATCAGTACGAACAGCACACCTTGCAAAAGCTCAAGCTCCTGGGAGCCTGCAACATCCATGAGGAGGAATTCTGTGAAGATGGTGGGGTTGTCCATGTCTGCCAACCTGCCATGATCTCCACAGAGTCAGAGATTACAGTGAGCAGAAGATGCTACCAGCAGAATGTAATGCACCAATGAGAACTTCTTTGTGCCTTCTAGTAAGGAACTCAGTGCAGAAAACATACACAAACTAAACTATCCTTAAATGTAATGAATGTGAATATTTCTCTTTCCTGTCCCCAACTGCTAATAGAGATCCTGTTACTGTCTACTTGCATGGTATGAGCATGACACCAGGCAGGGCATGCCACACTATTTTCTCACCTCACTTGTTTTCAAGAAGGCTGTGTGTGAGCCCTCTCGTTCTCCCTTTGCACTGTCATTCATGGAATTCAATTCAGGTCATAAAAATTTGAGTTTTCTGTTGACGATATATAGCCTGTTTCCATCTTGCCCTTGCATATTTTATACTAAAACAAACAAACTGTCAAGCTGTTCCAAGTATTCCTCCAAAGTCAACTTTCTTCTAGGTATTGGTTCTAATATATACCAAAGTGCTAATTTCCCCCCCCACCTTTGCTTTCAAAGCTTTTGATTAAAACTCTTCATTCTACAATCGTTTTTATATTTTAAATTTATTTATCTATAATTTTTTTTGGTGCCAGGGGTTGAACTCATGACCTACCTCTTACCAGGAAGGTGCTTGTGCTGCTGAGCTAAATCCCTAGCCCTCTACACTACTTCTGAATCACATAAAATCTCAAGTAATCTGTTTCAAGATTATCTTTTCAGTACTAAAATGAGTTATATGGAATCCTAATATCAGTATTGTTTTATTTCTTTGTAAAGAAACAGAATTGAAATACTATGATGCATAATGTTACACTACATATTTGGCAATAGTATATATGTAATTTGATATTAAAATACATTTATAATATTTCCTGTTTTCCCATGCATAATAATAAGGATTTGCTTAGTTACACATTCATGTGGCTTTCTAGGGGTTTACAGAATATTTTATATAAATTGATTTCTGTGATAATCCTTTGAATGACATGTAGTTACTAATATTTATATAATTTCTATAAATAATAAGACAGTCTTTTGAGTACAGAAAGCTACTATCAAGACAGGTACTAATGGATAATGTTCATATTACCAGAATTTTACAGAATAACAAATATGGACCATAAAAGTCTTGTGCTCATTCTCTGTCTCATCATATTACATGGAATGAGTGCTAAAGTCACCTTAATTTTCTCTTCTTCACAATTATCATGATCCACCGGAACAAAGGAAGTCCAAGAATTGTTCCCTTATAAATCTCCTTCATTTCTCAGTAGTATTTTGACATTGTTTCATTCACAGTTTAAAGTGTGCTCAACAGAATGATTCTAAAGTTTAATTATCCAGAAGTTATTAAACAGGTGGTATATAATAATATATCTAAGGAATTAGCATAATTTCTTGCAATTATGCTACAGTTAAAAATTGCCTATAGTAACAATACTAGACATTTTAACAGTTTTTCAGTTTTAGAGACTATTTTTTTTATTTTCCTGAAAATCCCCATAAATTTCATCTGCTTATAGATTTATTCATTATCTTTTTAAATTCCAGGTTCAAAAAATACTGAATTCACATAGATTTATCCTCTATTCCAAGGTAATAAACACTCACCATGATTTCTGCCTATCACCTAGAATGAATATGAAACAAAGATCTTTGCAGAACATTTGAGAACCAACTGCCTGAAATGAAATCTAGAATCTAAAACAATCCATCTGTTCTATAAGTACACAAAGATCACTAGGAATTGAAATAATTACACTGCCTTAACATTTTAAAGTATTTAACAGGTGGTTGCATATTATTTATGCATTTCTAATATTAATATAAATGCATATATTAGTATGTAAAAGCTTACCTGAGTAGTGAAATAATGAGTCTAACTTCACTACTGGAATATTACCTTTATGCATTGGGAGTCTCAACAAAATCATTCTTCCTGCTTGTTTCTTCAGTGAGTAAAATACAAACTCACTTCTCAGGGAGACTGCCAGGGTGAACCATGCATTCAGCTCTGCTTCTGAAATACCTGTATTCCTGGTGAGCACTCCCCAAGGACATGTGGGAGATCACACTTCTACTGGGCTCTGCAGACCTGATGATCCCAGTCTCCAAGGAAGAGACATTTACTCTATTACTAATTGATGACAATGGCTGGTTATAAATTTGAGACTTTTTGAATTTCCAACAATATTCTTAAGAGCTAAATTTTATTTGATATACAAGTGTTAAACATAGAAGCATGCAGTTTCCTATATAACAGAGTAATAAATACATTTTTGAGTTCATATCTGATTATAAAATAATTTATTTTATTTTGTTATTTTGAAGAGAATAAAACCAAATGAAATAAAAGTCAATAAAACAAAACAATGAATGCAACACAGGACTTCAAAATAAGATAAAAGGGAATCAATAACGGCTACCATAGTGACTCTTGTTATATTTCTTTTTATTTGAAGAGAAAAAAAACATGTAAAGGGTAAAAATAATACAGAATTCAAAAAAAAAAGATAAACAGGGGCTGGGGATTTAGCTCAGTGGCTTAAGTGCCTGCCTAGCAAGTGTGAGGTTGTAAGTTCAATCCCCAGTACCAAAAAAAAAAAAAAAAAAGTTAAACAGTAGAAAATCACTTGTTGATAAATTACATATTGTCCTCTTAGAAATAGTTGTTCAAGTTACAAAATTAAAGCCTACAAAGCAGATATCCAAACAGTGAGACTGCAAACAGCTATGCATGCATGAGACTCTACATGTATTTCTATCCTTTCTGTATTAGAGGGAAAAACAAAACATAGCAAGACAAAACAAAACAAATTCCTATAAAAACATGAAACCAAAAAGTCATATAAAACCATAGTACAAGGTGATCTACAATGGTTACTGTGTTGTCTATTATCTTCAATAGAATTGTCTATATCATCAGGCATAATTGAATATAACAGTATAATTGAATATAGCAGTATATAACAATATTAGTAAAAAAAATTGTAGACAGTATAAAACTTCAAAGGCAGGTAATAATCAAACCAGAGTGGATATTCTAGTGATTCTTGTCATCTTAAGTGCAGTTGCCTATACTCTCAGCCTTGATACTATCAATCATAACACCTTTGAATAAAATCTATCAATACAAAATAGTGATCTAACAAACCAGATTCAATTACGATCAGTCATGGTAAAACAATGTAGGTTATACAGAACTTCAGATTAAGTTAATAGGAAATTAAGGATATCACCATACTATATCCTGCCATTTTTGGGATAACTGTCTGTGCCCTAAAACTATTGCAAGTAGACAGACTGGAACAGAATATAATACATCTATGCAGAATGGTGTGAGTAAATCCTGGTACACTATTAACAATATAGTGTATCAAGGCCATCTATGTTAGAGATTCTAGCCATCCTTCTCTGCCTCATTTCTGCTATGCTATTTTTCTGCCTTTGTCTAGTTTTCTCCTTCATTCAACTGCTTGCCCCACTCATTGAGGCCTTTCTGCCACTGTTCCTAAAATCCTGATTTTTTTCTCTCTTTCTAAAATGTCCTTCAGTATTCTCTGTAAGGTGAGATTGTTGGTCACAAACTTCCCCAGTTCCTCTTTGTCATTGAAACATCTTGTTCTCCATTAATTTCTAGTGACAGTCTTGCAGAGTACATCAATCTGGGCTGGAGGTTATTTTCTTCCATGGCTTGGAATATTTTGCTCCAAGCTCTTTTTTTTTTTTTTTTACATTTTTAACATTTTACTTAAAGAGAAGAACAAAAAAACAAAACAGAAAAAAAGGGTAGCAACAATACAGAATTCTAAAAGAAAGAAAGAAAAAGGAGAATGAGAAAAAGCCCCACTAAGAAATCAGTAATTTATAAATTACATACTGTCATTCTGGATGTAGTTGTTCAAGTTACAAAGTTAACAGGTACATAGTAAATATTCAAATAGTCAGACTACAAACAGTTTTGCTCAAAGATCCAACAAAGATTCAGCAATATGGTGATGTGATGGTTTGTGTCGAGAAGTCTGTCATTATCTTGATGGGCTTTCCTTTATAGGTAATCTGTTTCTCTTCTCTGATGGTTTTTAATATTCTGTTTTTATATTGAATTTCTGCTATCTTGATTATTATATGTCTGGGTGTAGATCTGTTTTGGTTGTAGGTGGCTGGAGTTCTGTATGCCTCACATAACTGAATGTCATTTTCTTTTCCCATGCTTGGGAAGTTTTCCTTAATTATTTCCATGAATAGCTTTTGTAATTCACCTGTTTGTATTCCTGCTTCTTCATTCACATTTCTTATTCTTACATTATAGATTCTCTTGTCATTTGATAGCCTTTGTATGCCTATTTCCTTGCTATTTTTAAGAGATCTTGCCTTTCATGATTACACATTGCAAACTTGTCTTCAAGTTTTGATACTCTATCCTTAGTTTCTCTCAAGCAGTTTTACCAGCTTTCAATGGTGTTTTTAATTTCTTGGTAATCTCTTTGAATCTGCTTCATGTATTCTATATTTTCTTTATATTCTTTATCAAATGTTTCTCTCCTTTTTTTGTGTTCCCCCCTTCTTCCAGCTGTGTCTTTCTGAGAGATTCTTAGCATTTTTTTATTAATCTGCTTATATCTTGCTTTACCTGATTTAATATTTCAGTTTTGAGCTCATCTACAAGGTACCAAAGATATCTCTTAATGTCCATTGAAGCCATGTCTGATGTTGCATGTTTACTACCCTCAGTCTCTTTTGTTTTTCCCTCTCCTGGATCAGTGTTCTCAGGGTTTTGGGTTAGGGGCTTTTTTTATTGTCTCTCTCTCATCATAGTTCTGGTTTCTTCCACACAGGTGTAGGTGTACAGTGGAGATCTCAGCCCCTTTCCTTGTTAGTTATGGTTCTTCTAAAGCATGCTGGTGAGGGATTTCTGCCCTCTCCTCTTTGCTCTTGTCACTAAGGTGCAAGCAGGGGCTGTGTATGCTGGCCCCTCCCCACTGGGCCAGTCAAATTTTAGGGGCCTTCACCAGGTTAGTGTGTGCTAGGCATAAGAAATTTGTTTGGTATGGCTTATTGGGTCCTGGACAGGGACATGATCCAGGCCAAGCAATCTCACAAATCTGCTCTTGGGATGGAGCAATCAACTGAAGCCACTGTTGTTCCTAGTTCAGTCTCCTCCTGCCTGATTCCAACATATCTCCCACTTGGTCACACCGTTCCTGGGGGGGGGGGGTGTTATTCCCAGCACTGACCTTGGATTATTGAAGATCCCTTCACCAGCTCCATTCTCCATTGGACACACCAACCACCAAGTTCAGCATGGCTGTAGCTCCATTGAGTGGTGGCAGGAATGAGTTTGGGCAGTTCTGCGGGTCATGGTGGGTCGTGGACAACACAAGTTCAGGTGGCTTGGCAAGTTGCAGCAAAAGAGCTATGTCTGGTAATTTAAACTGTTCCAAGTGTAGCCCTGAGACTGCATGTTTGATGAGCTTTTGTAAGTTTTAATTTCTTCCTGTGTTAAGAGGATCTATCTCCCTCTGTCTGGATCTCTCCATGATGTTTTATTCTGGCATATGAGTTGTTTCTCCCTGGGAGGCTCTGTATTTTGTTGCTCACTGATTGGCCATCTTTACCTCCTCCTCCATTATCTTCAAAATAACTGTTTAAACCATCAGACATAATACAATCAAACAAAATGGAATAGAATAAAACCAATCAAAACAAAACAATGAAAACAACAAATGGCTTCAGGAAATCAGTAATGGCTACCATAATATATTTTGTTATCATTGAAATAGTTGCCCATGTCATCCTATATAATGAAATCAAACAAAATAAAACAGAATAAAAACAAACTAAACATAACAATGGAAACAATACAAGGCTACAAAACACAACAGTAGATTAAGAATGGCCACTGCCTTCCCTTTTTAGAAATTTCCTCCCCTTTCACTTTCACAGTAGCTATTGTGCATTTTGCATTCCATTAACTCCTTAGGTTTTATCACGACCCAGTGCTTGCCAGGCAGGCACTTAAGCCACTGAGTTAAATCCCCAGCCCGAAGCCGAAGTATCTTCAAACACCCATACCCCTCAACTTTGGGGTTCTGCCACAGCCCCTCAACTTCTGGCTCTACACACTTGCCTGTAAAACAGCGGCCTGCACCATTTGCCTAGTCAAAGGGTCAAGGGCTGAATGGATATGGCGTTCCGTGCAAACACGGCATCTCAGGAGCGACGGCTTTTATTGTTGTTTTTACTGTTTCCCCTAACAGGGTTTTGTATCAAAGTATCGCTGTCTCAGGCTCCAGGCACTCTGATCTACAAGGAATTCACAGAACAGGAACTGGGTGGTACAGAGGTCAGAGATTAGGGCGTGGCCATGGGCATGACCTGTCAATCATAGAGATCCTGGAGAGAAGCCCCTGCACCTGGGGCCAATCAGAAAACGCCATCTTCAGTTCGCTGGGAAATCTCAAGCAGGATTTTGATAGGATGGCCTGGACCTTACGTCACACTGAACAGTGGGGACTTGAAAACTGTTCTCTTTCTGGCTGTGGTCCAGTCCCACCTAGAAGAGTGTGTTCTTCTGCTTGTAATTGGTCCGCCCTCACTCTGCAGAGCCTGTTTATTTTTCTACCTTTAATAAATGCAAAGTCTCACTACCTTTTGTGCTTGTTTTGCTCAATTCTTTGTTCAGGACAGAAAGAACCTGTAAGGAATCTCTAGGATACTGCAGCACCCAGTAGCAGTATGGTCACCCAACAGGGTCTGAGGAGGTCCCCAAAGTGGAGACAGGGAACCTTGACCAGCCCTACTCATGGGGCTGGTTGTTCACTGAATTCCATCACAGGTGAAGAATTGTCAGCGAGTATCAGAAGCATAAAGAGATTTATCAGGCAGGATCTTAAAAGTACACACCCAAAGAATAGAGGGTGTGTCCTCAAGAGGGAGAAGAGAGTGTGACCTCCAGATGGATATATTTATAGGGACTTGGTGGAAATCTGGGGACCATGTGAATCTGTGGAAAGAGGGGATTGGTTTACAGCTGGAAGGTGATGGGCCTTCATAGGTGACAGCCATCACAGGTGATAACTGGTAGCTATTCAGAAGGGAAAGGCTGTTTTACAGGCAAAAGATGTTATCA
This sequence comes from Hydrochoerus hydrochaeris, assembly GCA_004027455.1. Classification (NCBI taxonomy): domain Eukaryota; kingdom Metazoa; phylum Chordata; class Mammalia; order Rodentia; family Hydrochaeridae; genus Hydrochoerus; species Hydrochoerus hydrochaeris. The sequence continues at coordinate 15,622 of PVLA01017154.1, forward strand.
GGTAGCTCCTAAAAATGGCTCACCAGCTACACATTGCTGGGTTCTGGGTTGCTTGCCTCTCCCTCTAGAGTTAGAATCCAGTTTCTTCTCAACTTGAGCAAAGAATTGAACAAAATGAGCAAAAAGCAGTGGCAAAGTTTATTTGATAAGGTAAAGTGGAGAGTGAGGGAGAAACTAGCTCTTCAGAGCAAGCTTGGGCCTAATAAAATGCGAAAAAGCAATAAAAGGACACCCCAGAGAAAGCAGGGTGGATGACCCTGAGGAAAGTCCTTCCTTGTGAAGCCTTCGTCCTTACATATTGTCCAAATCTCAAGGGAACTTATGAGAACTTCTACATACAACTCCTGAGAGCTGGTGCTGGGATCCCATGTCTCAGGCTAAAGTCAGATCTGGGCCAATCTATTGAAAACCTGCTTGAGCTCTCCGGGGAAACCCACCTGCAGAGCTTTGGAATCTGTTCTGCATGTGTGTCTAGGAAGTTAGCAGACAGTTTTGCTATACCCTAACCTCCTGTCTCAAAAGGGATGGGCTGTTCACAGGTTAAAAAAAAAAAAAGGCCCATTTATAGATAAAAGGGAATTTTGGACTGTGTTTTGTGTTCTGTAGCTCGAATGTTATTGACAGTATACTTTTAAAACTACAATTTTCTGTATCTCTTTTCTACTTTATTTCTCCTCCTCCTCCTCCTTCCTCAGTTTGTAAGGGGTGCAGGGAACTGCTGTGTGGGTGCTTCATGCAGTGGGAGACCAAGTACCAGAGTCAAGAGCACCTAATGTCATGGATGCTGTACATTAGAAACTCTCAGTGAGTACCAGGGGGGTGGGTGAGTGCCAACTTTTTTGCAAAATGTGTATCTCACCCACAGGTTCACTGAGAACAGGATCTTGGATAAGGACTGGCACATGGGAAGCTTTTTAAGGACTGTCTTACACTGAAGCAGGAAGTATAGCTTCAGGCACTTGTAAAGATGGGATGGCCTTCTAGAAATGCTCTTGGTTGAGAGAAGAGAGCTGGGCATTTGGAGCCCCATTCCAACTAAGAGTGGACCATGACCTTAGGCAAGGGATTCTGTGTTCAGCTGGATAGATTCTGAGTGGCTGATGCTGAGCTGCTGACCGCCATTTCACTGTGAACCACTGAGGAAGAGGGACTTTGACCCTGAAGAAGGATCTGGGGCTGCTTCAGTATCCACCACAGAATGGGTACTTGGGTGGCTTTTCAAGCTTCCAAAAGGATGGCAGATGTTGGTCATATTCATGTGTGAAAGAAGCCTGTGAATCTGGTGGGTGGAAAGCTGAGGTTCTCTGCTTCCTCATTTTCCCTGGATGCATGTTCTTTAGAAAACAGCCAAACTCGTGCTAAGAAGAGGGTACTGGTGAAGAGGTGGGAAGACTGACATTTTCATATTTTGCTTCTGGGTGGGTAGATTTCTAAATTTGGAAAGTGATTTGGTAATATCTATTTAAAAAAAGCACGTTCCCATTTCCAAGCAATCCTATTTTTTGTACATGTTCCTTTTGGAAATTAAAGATCTGTTGTGTCAGGATATATAAAGAAAATGCCTAATGTGTGTATAGTGGTCAAAATGAAAATCATACAAACAAAACCCACCAGAAAGTAATTTGAATATTCCTTAAATTGGAAATGATGGAATAAAATGTACACTTTCAATGATGCAGCTATTTCAAAGAATTAGGTCCATGTGTGTTGGCCAGGAGGAGTGTCCTCAGACTATTATTACAAAGAAAAAGATTTCAAGTGATGTGTGTGGATGATCCTGTTTTTGAGAAAACAAATCTGCTTCTAAGCAAGGATATGTACTGACATTTGTTTCATTTATAACAGGAAGCATGTGTTATTTTACTGATAAAAATTGATAAGGAACATGTAAAGGAAAATAACTAAAACAGCTTGGTCCCTCCACCCAAATGGGAGAATTCTTCACTTGCTCTTTGACCACAGGTCTGCTGCATTGCTTTCTCAGATGTGATGAGAAAGTTCTCATCCTTCCAAAAGTCCCAAGTCATCAACATTAGAAAACCATCTTTCACTGTAATTATAGTAATTTTTCCACAGTGCTATTGTTTGTGTCTAGAAGTCCCCCAAAGCTTCATGCATTTTTAGATGGGGATTTTTCAGAGTTGGTTGAATCTAGAGTTTGTGATTGATTTATGGTTCAATGCTAGAATTGAGGGTGCTGGGATTAGGGGTGGGTGATTGCTGGGTCAGTCCATGGATTGGATTGATACTATTCTAATCCCAGTAGACTAGATACAATATAAGCAGCAGAAAGAGGCTTGTCACTTCTCCTCTCTTGTTGGTTTGCTATCTTCCCCCATCATGAACAGTTGCCCATGTGCCATGCCACCCTGCCTTGGAGCCAGCTGATTCCAGACTGAAACCTCTAAAAATTGCGAGCTAAATAAATCTTTCCCCCTTTAACTTTGGGTGTCTGGTATTTGTCTCAGCAACAACAGAAAAGTAACTAAGACACACTGTATAGCACTGATAAAAGGTTTGTAGAGAAAATATCAGGCATCACATCCCCCCTTCAAGGGTCTCATAGCATCTGCTACTTTCTTCCTTGTCACATAGCAAATGTTGTTTGGTAGGACCCAGCTGGACCCATTCTAGTGTCCTTCATTT
>PVLA01017155.1:0-18269 GCA_004027455.1 Hydrochoerus hydrochaeris
CTCCTCCTCCATCTCCTCCTCCATCTCCTCCTTCTCCATCTCCTCCTCCTCCATCTCCATCTCCAGAACGCCTAAGCTCAGCCCATCCACCTGCACAGCTTCTGCCCAGAGGTCTCCTTCTCTTTAGCTTCGTGGGAAGGGAAGGGAGTGGTCCATAATCTGCAGATCTCAAGCCTGTGACTCTGTCACACTGGGCGCTGCTGTCCCCTGGCTTCCTGTCTCCTGCACCCTCAGCTCGCTGGCCAGGGCTGCTGGCCGTTTCCCGTCTTTCTCTTCCGTCAGGCAGGGACGGGCTCTGTGTCCCGCATGGCCTGGAACTCACCGTGTCCCTCAGGCTGGTCTCCCAACAGCCTGGGCACCTCTATGATTTCACAAGACCTTGTCTCAAAATTGCACAAAGGCCTGGAGAGTTAGCTGTGATTTCAGAGGCCCCGGTTTCAATGCCCAGTTTTGCAACAAGAAATGAAAAGTAAGGCTGAGGAGGAGGCGCAGCGGCGGGGCTGGCGCCGGCCACTGGGCCGTCTTCCTCTCCCCGAGCTCCGGAGCCCTCGCTGTGGGAGAGCGGGGCTCTGCAGCCTGGGGTGCTGGGAGGCGAAATGCAAAGGGCGAGCCTCTTAGGCAGCCTTAGGGGAAGGCAGCGCAATTCTAGAAACCAGAGCTGGGTCCTCGGCCTCTAGGCGTGACTGTTTCTCCTGCGTGGCAGTTTGCGGGCTTCGTGAGCGGCGGCCGGGTCGCAGGTCTAAATCGACCCGTGCAGCCCACGGCGCTGCGGGAAGGTCCGCTCGGGCTGAGCTCCTGGCGCAGATTTTCTGGGGCTGCGTTTTTGCTCGCAATCCTTACGCCTCGCAATCCCGCACCCCCCGAACCCGTCTCCTTGGACCGAATAATTAACCTCAGGTGCATGCTGTCTTTGAACTGGTTTTTTTGTTGTTTTTGTTTGTTGTTTTTTGGTCCGTCTGTCTGTCTGTGCCTGTCCGTTTGTGTATAGTTTCGCTGGGCTGGTGCAGGATTGGTGCTCCCCACCCCGAGCTGCCTCCCCAGCTTCATTCAGGCTCTGAGCGTTCCTGGCTTGGGGGCGCATCATCCCGAGCTTCTGCCACAGTGTGAAGGAACCGCCCGGGTCCTCTGCCTTGAATTAAGCCCGAGCCAACCCGAGAGAGAGTTCAGGTCTAGAAAACCGGTAGACTTTGAGGGCAGGGCTCAGGGTTTCAGGATTAGGGTTTGAGGTTTAGGGGGAGGAGTCCGGGCTAGCACTAGACCCTGAGAGCCCAGGTCTAGCATCCAAGCTTGCATGCTGAGGTGGACATGAGCCCCGCTACCCCCAGAATGCTTTGCCTGATGGCCGAGTGACCGGATGGTCCAGGACACCAAGGCCCGCTATGCAGGGTCCTTGAAAATACTGCAAAAAAAAAAAAAAAAAGCAAATTACCAGCCGGGAGAAACTCCAGGAATGGGGAAGGCGGGGTGCTCAATCCAGGTCCCTGGGGTCCTGGGTGTCAGAGGCGACCCGGCCATGTGTGGCTCCCTCCCCCAGCCTGACCCTCCGTGTCCAGGTCCAAGATGTCATCGTGGGACCCGGTTCGTGGACACGAGCCCAGCCGTGGACCCACCGGGGTTGAGGTCCCAACCTGGTCCCCCGCATCCCGCCCTGAAGCCTTCATGGCAGTGATGGGGATGGAACCTCTGCACCACTCAACGGTGGGAAATGGTGACAATTTGCATCAGCCAAAAAACCAGCTTTACCCTGGCTTCGGTGATGGTTAGAAAGGGTTGGCTGCCTTTTCTGCAGCAGGGCGACCTTAGCAGACTCCTGAGTCCGGGAGAGGCGTGCACGGCCAGGGAGTGAGGGGCTGCACGGGGCACAGGCCGCTGTCTGCTTGGACCACGGCCGATAGAAGTTAGCGATGGTGGAGATCGAATCCCAGCTGCCCCCTGGCGGCCTCTCTCCGCCTTGGTCTCAGTCTACTTCTAGAACCTTCTCACAACAGAATTCCAGCTCCTCAGCTGCAGTCCTGGGCCACTCGGGTGTCGGTGGGCAGAGCCTCTTTGCTTATCTTTATTTTCGCTGTGCACAATAATGCAAGAAGCAGGGAGATTCGTAATGCAAACAACACACACGAGTGCGCACACACGCACGCTCCAAGGGAACAGCAACCCAAACCAAAGAACGGGAACAGATGGGACCCTTCCCACCCACCCCCCAAACCCGGGCTCCTGGCACTCCCTGCTCACCCCAAATAGCAAGTCCTGGCTGCAGGTCCTTGGGGTGCAAAGCGCTAAGACAGATCTGCCTCCCTCCTTGCTGGCTTTTCTGTCTCTGTCACAAACATTGGGCCAGAAAAGCCGTTTAAGGTGCACGTGAGCAGGCTGAGAATGAGGTGCTTGGTTACCTCTTTGCCCCTATCCGGGATGCGAGGTTTGGGGGTCCTTTACCCTCCTCTGCCCAAGCCCCAGCCTTCTAAGCAGTCTGCTGTGAATGCTGGCCTGTGGGGGGCTGAGGGCGGAAGACTGGGTGACCCCCAACATTGCATTCTGGTGTCAAGTAGATCTGCTATCTAACAAAACCACCCTCTGTCACAAGACGAGGACCTCGTGCCTGTGGTTTTCCCAAATCGGGGTGCTGTAAGACCTTTACTTTGATTTCCCATACTGGGCCACCACGGTTATTTAAGTGTCATTTCATTTGTTTGTTTGTTTGTTGAGACCGGGTCTCCCCGTGTGGTCCAGGCTGACCTTGAACTCACTGTGCAGCCCAGGCTGGCCTGGAACTTGGAGAGATCCTCCCGCCTCAGCCTCTCCAGTGCTGAGATGACAGGCCTGCACCACCACACCTGGCTGACTTGCGTTTCAGCCGCCGGGCTTGGACATCTGTCCGTCCCCCTCTTCCTCCCTGGAGATCCACATTCAGCTCCACACAACTCTGGTACCTTCACCGAGTGCGTGCGTGGGTGTGTGTGTGAGTGTGCGTGTCTAAGCGTGCAAACCGGATTCCAGGCGGGTTCTCACCGTGTTGCCTCCACACCGCGAGACCCCGAGTGACCTCGGGGGACACTGTATACACAGGGCGGGCTCGGTCTGGTCTCCCCACTGCTTCCTGTGCCCAGAGCGAGCCTGACCCGGGCTGCTGTGGATTTTCATGTGGGGATAAGACGTGAATAAATAAGGAAGTAAATAAATGACCCTGTGTCTGACACTGCCCAGCCCTTGCACAATGGAAATCACTGTGATTTGTACATATATATATATATATATATATATGAATAGATACATAGGTTTTATATACATATATATATATATATGCACTAGGAAAAATTTACTGCTGTCTTAATTTATGTAATAATGCTATTAATTCCAAGTTTGTTGAATAAAACTTTGTATCTTTGATGATGTCAGATTCTGGTCCAGTTTTTATTTTTTTATTTATTTATGTATTTATCTAATGCCAGAGAAGATAAATGTGTCTATCTCCAAATTTCTTACTTTTCCTTTTATTTTTCCCTTTTGCTTTTTTTTGTTGTTGTTGTTTTGTTTTGTTTTTTGTTGTTGTTGTTGTTCAGGCAGGGTCTCCCTGTGTCTTCCGGGCTGGTCTAGAGCTCCCTGTGTACCCCCCCCCGCCCCCCCCCCGGGTCTTGATCTCACAGAGACCTCCCTGTCTCAGCCTCCCAAGTGCTGGAATGATAGGCGAGCGCCACCGTGACCGGCCAAAAAGCCTTGCCATTTTCCCTTCCATCAGCACCTGCATTTATGTTGCGCATTTCTCTGAGAAAACAAAGCACGATCCTGACCTGTGGACCTGGCTCGTTTCGTTTGTGCCCCTGGAGTCTGTTCCCGTCCATCTTCCTGCGAGGGCCGTGATTCCTTCCTTCCAGCTGTGTGGTAGCTGTAGGAAGGTTGAAACTCCGGAGCCGTGGGCAGTGTTTGAGATGGAGGGAAACTGTGAGAACAAATTACAATTCAGATACTTTTTTCTCCCTTTAAAATTCACTTGTGCGTGGCCATCTCCTCTACCCAGAAAGACACCAGTCAGAGCAATGAGTTATGGCTCTTGCGTTTTTTAAAAAAAAATCGTTTAGCGATAGCATCTCTTCCACCCAGATATGCACCAAAGCAAAGTTAGGTCTCAGGCTAGGGGACCAAAGGTCAGGTTCATGCCGCTGTCTTACATTCAGACCTCCTCACTATGGGGGTGTATTCCTAGCCCCCCAATCCCCCAAGCAAGTGCACGGCGAAGGCTCAAAGGAATGAGACAAGCTCCGTGGTCTTCGGGGCTACAGGACGAGTGAGATCCTCGGCAGAGCTTGCAACTCTGCCAGTCCGCTGGCCCACTGACCCCGGGCAGCCCGTACTGAATCAGAACAAGCAAGGAGCTGATTGGACAATGCAGAAAACCTGAGCAGGATCTTGGAGGGGTTCAAGGACCCCTCAGAGCAACATACGATGCTCATGAAGGAAAACGATGCAGAAAGTCTCCAGGGGGCCTCAGCTGAGGCCTGTCTTGTTCCCTGAGGCGTCTCCTCTGTCTCAGTTCAGCCATGTCGGGGCCACACCACAGCCCTGCACGAGTGCTCAACCTCAGCGGCTCCACCCCTGTCCCCTCATGCAAACCGGCCACGGGGTCATGTGCGTGTCCTCCTACAAAACGAGACTTCCTGCCCACGAGGACAGCGAAGCTCAGGTCGCAGGATGGAGACACTTAGGAATACAAGACCGAAGGGCAAAGATGCAGTCCCCAGGGTGTACCCTGGAGGTAGGTGACCCTGTCTGCCAGGGGGCCAGTCGGGAGATCACATCACACGCACCATTTCTCTTGAAATAACAGAGGGAAAATGAATCAGCAGACAGTCAAACAGATTAAACTCGGTCCCTCAGTGGCAGGTACCTGCAGGGTTTTGGTTTGGGTTGCGTTGGGTTGGGTTTTGGTTTTCGGTACCCAGAGGTTTATGGCACTCATCTCAGTACCCACATCTGTCTGTCTCGTCATGTTAATAATATCCTGGCGCGTTTCAGCAGACACTGACACACTCCTGATCCATAGATACTGATAGATTCCAATATGCGTTAACATTTCCATAGCAAAAGTCTCTGTCAGTAACAATGTGGAGAACAGAAAAAAAAAAAAAGTATTTTGCCACATAGGAGTTTAAAAGTAATCAAGCTTAAAGCTAGGTGTGGTGGCTCACACTTGTCATCCCAGCACTCGGGAAGCTGAGGCAGGAGGATCTTTGCAAGTTCGAGACCAGCCTGGGCTACAAAGTGAGCTCAAGGCCAGCCTGGACTGCATAGAGAGCCCCTGTCTCAAAAAGATTAAATAATCATCATCATCATCATCATCAAGCTTAATTGTTGACTGAGTAGATAATGGATATGGTGAGTGATGAATCAAATTGGTAAAAACAAAAATAAAACAAGAAAGGAATTGAAGGCAATTTTGGGGAAATGAGAACTCATCAAAAAAGGTATGAGGAAAATGGTCAAGGACTGTGTCGCTCATTAGTTCATTCTCTCTCTGTCTCTCTCTCCCTCTCTCTTTCCCAGCCACCATGATGTGAGCGTCTCTCCTCCCTCACACCTGTTCACCATGATGCTCCTGCCTTGGAGCAGCCGACCATGGACTGCACGCTCTGCACCCTGAGCCACATTGAACTCCCCCTCTTTAAGCCTGTGTTCTTGTCCCCGGCTCCTCCCTTCTCTCTCTGCTTCCTGGCCACCATGAAGTGATCATCTTTCCTCCACCACCCCTGTCCACCATGAATTTCCTGCCTTGGAGCAGCCGACCATGGACTGCACCCTCTGCACCCTGAGCCACATTGAGCTTCCCCTCTTTAAGCCTGTGTTCTTGTCCCTGGCTCCTCCCTTCTCTCTCTGCTTCCCGGCCACCATGAAGTGATCATCTTTCCTCCACCACCCCTGTCCACCATGAATTTCCTGCCTTGGAGCAGCCGACCATGGACTGCACCTCTGCACCCGTGAGCCACATTGAGCTTCCCCTCTTTAAGCCTGTGTTCTTGTCCCTGGCTCCTCCCTTCTCTCTCTGCTTCCCGGCCACCGTGATGTGAGCATCTTTCCTCCACCACCCCTGTCCACCATGAATTTCCTGCCTTGGAGCAGCTGACCATGGACTGCACCCTCTGAAACCTTCCTCTTTTCCGTTGCTTTTCTCAGGTATTTTGCCAGTGTGTTGAAACGTAGCGCACTGCCCCGGCCCTGGCTGATATATACGAGATCTTTGTCCTTTTATTGGGGTTCAGCTTCTTCAGCTGCAGCCTGTTTAGCCGTCTGTCCTAGTGGAAGCAGGCAGGGAGACCGCCATGATTACCCTGGCTGCGGGTGGCGGTGGTCTCAGCTGATAAAGCCCAGCATGCCCAGCTGGGGAAAGCGTGTCCCATGCACCGTATGGGGCACGCTTATCCCAGGCACATAAATCCTTGTTTACCCCAAATTCTAACTTACCCGGCATCCTGAGGTTCATCTTCCTACCCCGTCTTTATGAGCTGAAACAATGGTGCTTTTGTTTTGCAAAAACAGACGCCTGGGTTCCCATCATCATTGCACGTCAGTGTTGGTGACAGAGCCCACGGCGCTCCGGAGACACTGCTGGAACCCCGGAATTATGGGGGCTCGGGGTTCTGTGAGTCTGGTCCGGGCATGGTGGTGATTTGAGACAGGAGGCAGCAGCTTAAATCAAACTCCAAGCGACTGCAGATCCCTCACCCACGACGTTCCTGTGGTGAAGTATGACCTTTGTTTCTGCAGTGCTCCAAAGGGGAGCACATCTTCAAACCTTTTCATTTTATGTTATTAGTTGTTGTTTTGTTTGTTTTTCATTGTGACGGTTTTGCTCGTTGTTTCTGAGACAGGGTCTTGCTATGTGATTCAGGCTGGCTTTGAACTGGTGGCCATCCTCCTGCCTCAGCCTCCTGAGCACTGGGATTATAGGTGAGCACCACCACGCCTGGCCTATTTGTTGTTTTGAGGCAGGGTCTTGCTGTGCGGTTCGGGCTGGCCTCAAACTCAGGGAGATCCTCCTGCCTCAGCCTCCTGAGTACTGATATCACCGACATGTGCCACCACTCCCAGCTAAAATCTATTTTTTAAATCATTTTTAACAGACAGGCAATCGTTATCCATGAATGCATCTCTTAAACATGACCAAAGTCTCCCCTCCACAATCCCGCCAAACAAAATCAAAACCCCGAAGCTTATCCAATGCCTGCACCCCAAGGTGAGTTCTAAATCAGTCCCCACCCAGGTCCTGCAGAGCTAATAAACAGACCTCGTGTCCCACAGAGGTTTGAAAAAAGAGAAACCGGGGAAAACCCAGAATCAGCACCATTCTGCTTTCAGGGAACTAAAGCCACAGCAAGATCATTGCTGAAAATCCCATAACCACGAAGGTTGCCTCCTACTTTTTGAATTATTCTGTTTCCGTGGAGGATTTTTTTTTTTTTTTTTGGTTCGTTTGTTGGTTTTTGCGTTTGGTCCCCGGAATGCTGACCAGGATGGCCCCGCTCATACATGGGCATAAAGTAGGACAGAACTATGGTCAACCAATCAGATGAACTGCTCAGGAAAAGTCGATTCAATCGGGGACCCATGGGGAAGCGAGTGCCCTGGCCAGTGGACATGGGTACAGAGCAGTGACTTCCTGTAGGGGCCGGGGTGGTGACTCCATCTTCCTCAGGGTGCTGAGACCTGGTCAGAATGTCCGTCCTTGGCATGTGGGTGCACCTGCTTGCTGTTTTGTCTTGGGGTCCGGCCCTCGGCGAAGTGTCTGTCTCCACAGAGCTGCAAGGTGTCCGGGTTCTGCACTGGCTCCTTCCAGGGCACAGCCCCGTCCGCCTGCCTGGAACATTCCTACCCCACTCGGCCACCTGAGCCCTGCCTCCTGGGATCCTGTGGGCTCCTGTCTTCTCTGTGCCTCCCGGCGGTTCCTTCCCGGAAGACATACCAGGCCCAAGTGTAGCTCATGCGTCTGATTCTTTGCTCTGGACCCCAAGTGCTGGTTGTTAAGATTCAGGCGAGAAGCAATAAAAAGCGCTTTCACAAGTGCCCCGTGAGTCCCTCCCCGTCGTTACCTGCCTGGCGCGTAGTTTTCCCTGGTCTCTCTCCAGGAGCCTGGCTGCAGCTTCCTCCTTGAGCACAGAGGAAGGGCAAAGTCTGGCTGGTGCTTCGTGGTCATCTAACAAAACGCGCACTGCTCGGTCCTCCAGGAGTCTCTTCCGCCCAGAGTGGGTCGGTTCTGCTTTTTTAAAAACTACTGCATCTCATACTCTGTGTCACGTAGATTGTGATTATGTTCAAATACACGCACTATTCTGTTTTCTTCTTCTCTTTTATGGCACAGAGACTGAAGCCAGAGCCCTCACACTGAGCTACATTCTCATGACTTTTTTTTACTTTTTACTTCGACATGGGGTCTCAAACTTTAGATTCACCTGCCTCAGCCTTCCAAAGTACCAGGATTACAGGCAGCCTTTGACCGCGCCCAGGAAATCCTCGCTTAATTCTTAGGCTAATCTCTTGGAGTATTTTTTTTTTTGTCTCCTACTATTTTTATTCAGCTTAGTGCAATAAGCTGTCTGAGAAGCCCCCCTAAAACCCAGAATGGCTGCTACTCTTCTGGAGTGAGGTGTGACTGGCAGGGTCCTGTGGGCATTGAATTCACTCTGTAGCCCGGACTGACCTCAGCCTCCAGGGGATCCTCCTGCCTCAGCCTCCCGAGCCCTGAGGGTGCAGGCATGCACCACCACACCCGGCTTTTATTAACTCTTTCTATCAGCAGTGTCAGCACTTAGTGAGAAAATCTCCAGCTATACATGCCTTTTCTTTTTATGTGCGCTGTGCAACCGTGAATCTGAAACAGAAAGGGGGGTAGCAGCTCACCAAGGGCCGGCTCACATGCATTTGGCAAAAACGTTGAACGATGAATCCACGATTTGTCAAATGCACTTTTCTTTTTTTTTGGCATTAGGAAACAGAAACACAAGGTCAGAAGAAAAGCATGCCAAGGTTCCCTGAGGCACGGGTGACTTTACAGCCTGGTGTCTCTCCCAAGGGGCTGACCCGGCCAGCAGCCCAGCGGTTCAGGGCTCAGGGACTGTGCACCCTAGGCAGACCCTTGTCCCGAGTGGCCCCGGGCAGAAGCAGGAAATTCCAGGCGGAGCAGAGCTGGACAGGCTCTTATCTCTGCTCTGGGGCCGGGAACCCTGGAAACCCCCCCTGCCAGATGCACATCTTGGCCGCATTCCTGAGCTGCCTGAGCTGAGCCAGGGCCCCCAGCTCCCCCACCCCCTGCTCCCCGGCCTGGAAATGTCTCTTTCATGCTCCCGGAAGGCGGAATAGTCAAGGAGGAAGGCAGGGAAGCCCCAGGGGCTGTGCTGGGGAACCCAGACAACCAGCATGGGCCCAGCTCTGGTTCTCCAACTTTTATTTCTGTTTGCACTTTTCCAAGTCCGGGCTCCCAGGGCCTCAGGACCGCATAGCTTCTGGGGAGTCAGCACAGGGACATAGGGCACCTTGGGTCCCCCTGCGTCTCCCTCTCCACTAGCTCCCTCGCTTGGTGGTCCCCTAGCCATTTGCAAAACCTTGATCTCCCTCTTTCCAGTACTCTAGCCTTTATTTTACTCTTTATTTACAAGTTGTGTTTCTTACAGAAGAGAAACCACCCAAGATTGGAGTTCTGCTGTCTGACTCACTTGGTTTTAACATTACGGTCTCGAGGTGCACGCGTCATCTTACGCACGACCCAACTTTACCCTTCTTCCTGGCGGCATAGTACTCCACCGCGCGTAACCCGCACACGGCCCTGATCCATCCATCTCCTGGTGGACACAGAGGCCGCCTTCAAGACCGGGCTGTTCCGACCTGTGCTGCTGCACACCAGGTGTGGACAGCCGACTGCAGGATGACTCCTCTGGAGAGATACCTGGGGGAGCTCAGAAGAGCTGGCTGAAGTGGAATTTTTAGCGTTTGCTGTGGCGGGCGCTCGCTAGAGTGGCAGCGTGGCTCTTGCTAGAGGCCTCTGCCTACCAGCCGCCCTGGGCAATACAGTGTGAAAAGTCACCGTTTAAACCTCAGGAAGTGGCGAGACTGTGTAGAAGTGGCACAAGCTGCAGACCCGCCGTGGCCTCGCTCACCGTGATTTAGCGCTGGATCAAGCTCAGCACCCCGCCACAGAAGCAGGGGTGCAGCAAACGGGCTCTGCCTTCCCGGTGGAACAGTATGCAGCCGTCAACAAGAAGAGCACCAGGCAACTCACGGGAAACTGGGGAGACAATGGTGCCACCGTGCTGGCGTGAAATACGTCAGGGGTGCAAGCCGGCCTGGTGGCATTGGCTCGGAGCAGCCCAGAGTGGTCATGAAATGAGTGAAACGAAAGAAGGGTGGGATGAGGAAGAAGCAGACGGATATCTGGAGACGGGGCAGAGAGTCACAGTTGATGTGCCGTCCAGGCTGAAACTCGCAGGGATCCTCCTGCCTCAGCCTCCCGAGTGCTGGGATGACAGGTGTGCGCCACCACCCCCAGCTCCTGAGGTTTAATTTTATTCGGTATGTTTTAATATTTACATAACTTCATACTACAATACAAAGATTACAAGGTCCACAGAACATAAATACTATCTATGCTTACCATATGTTCAACAGCTTTAAATGGTTAAATTATGTTAGATGTCACCGATTGTGAGGGTCTTTACCAGTTGGGATCAAAAACACGGTGACGGCTGCTGCCGAGGGCCATCCAGCAGAAAGGCAGCTCGTAAACACCCGACGCCGGGTCCCCGTCCACCTCGGTCCCCGGAGCTGCCACCGTGCGAATCCCGCCTCCTCCCCAAGGTCACGGTGACCGGGAAAGGTCACGGTTTTGAGTCCATTCGGGACATGGAGGTGGCCAGGACAGCGCAGCTAAAGCCCCTGAGGACAGAGGACCCCAGAGCCGCTGCAGGAAGCTGGGGACGCCGGGCTGAGCATGTGCAGGGCCGGGAGGACTCGGAGGGGATTTGTGGGCAGAGGTCTTTAAAAATATAAATTTTAAAAATGTAAACATTCATCGTTTTAAAAATATACATTCTACAGCACAGTTCCACCTGCATCTGATGTTCCTATGTGAGGGCTCCTCCCGTAGCTGGAACGAACTTACACTTCTTTGGCGATTAATGAAAATTCACTTCATTTTCTCACTCTACTTGCTTGTGTCACTGGCTGTTTTCAGCATCTCAGGACGCCCTGTGCCATCCCACAGCCCGGATGGGCGCTGACACCCAGCAGCCCTCGGGGCCCCGTCCTAGAGACTGAAACCCAGGGTCCAGCGATGCGGAGTCCGTGTCTGGTGAGGCTGCTTCCTGGGTCACAGACTCAAATCACAGGGCTACAACCCAACTGGTTTGGTTTTTTATTTTTAAGTATAGTCTTACTATGCAATCCTCCTGCCTCAGCCTTCCAGCATCCTGGGATAAAAGCATATATCCACCACCCCATCTGGAATATTTCTAATCTTCTCCCTCTAAATATTTCTCCAAAATATTCTCCACCCGCATCCCATTAAATTTCTCAGCAACATGTATTACTTTCTATGACCCCTACGTGTCTACACTTATAGTAAAACGCAGTATCATATACTGAAATAATGATATTAAGTATGAATACTTCTCCAGGTTGAGAACCCCATACGGGGGGCCTTGCAGACCCCCTCAACATGCACTAAGCACTCAGCTCTCCTTTTTATCTTTTTCCTGGAGACTGAGCTTGTCTGTTGAAATCTGACCAACAGGTGAGATGAAAAACAAAATGCCCTGTTTTACCCGTGAGCAGAAACAAACAGTGACCTTTTTCGGGTCGGATCCCACAGGGCAAAGCCTTGGTGACCTTCGTGAAAACCGAGGGCAGAGATGCCCTAGACACACACCATTGGCTAAAGAAACAGTCAGAGAAAAACCAGATTGGAAGCCGGTTCTTTCCTCTGCCGCTCCTTCCAAATCGATCCAATGTGAGTGTCATTTGGCGTCTGCAAGGCTGTGGATTGAAGGGCTGGGACCTCAGAGTAAAGACCTGGAGGATCGAAGGTTCTGAGACAGACGCCTCAGAAACAGGTCACAGGCGGTGGGAACGGGGTTGGTGCTGGAACCGCTGGCAGCTGCCTCTGCCGATGCGATTATGCAAAACACTGAACCCTGCTCAAGGTTTTTCATGTGCTTCATTCATACAAAAGCATGGTCTGACTTTATTATATCACGACGGCTGTTATTAGCACAGGACAAAGGCAAGTGGAAATGGAAACCTGGTCCCTGAGGCTGACTGCATCGTGGAGGGCTCCTGGCTATTTTAGTTCCTTAATGATTCCTCGAATAAGATTATTTCTGGGCTAAGACCCCAAGGTGTGAAGCCAGCAGGACTCTGGGGCTCTGGGAGACTCAATATGTCTCCAAAATTGGAACAGATCCATGGTCTTGGAAAAGGCAAAATTACACATTCCCATTGGAGCCAGCTGCACCAACAAGCAAAGGAAGCTTCAGCAAAATAGTCCCACAGTCTGCTTTTTCATTGGCGAACCCATCCGTCTTAACCCTGGTGTCGCAGTTTGCAGGATGACCACGAGTCCACCGTGGTGAACTTTTTCTCAAGGCAGCAATAATTATGGTGTGAGTCAGTCAGGTTTCTGTCAGTACCCACACACACTGGAGATCATCAACTGATAAACAGTAAATTTTCACTTCTATCCCTGTGGTGCAGGTAGAGGTGCAGGATTGGTTTTCTGTGTGGCTTTGGTTTTATTATGGTTTAGATCTAGAATGGCCCTCAATGGCATCTATGTCTAAAGGTGGGGATTTGGAAGGTGACGGATCCCGGGGCGCTGTGCTCCTCAGTGGATCCATCCAACAGTGAGTTCCAGGTTGACTGTGCTGCAGGAGGTGGGGCCTGGCTGGAGGTGGTCCCTGGGGTGTGACCTGGAAGGGTGAGTTCCTGTCCTCAGCTCCTCCCTTCCCTCTCTGCTTCCCAGCCACCATGATATGTGAGCGTCTTTCCTCCCTCACACCCGTCCACCATGATGCTCCTGCCTTGGAGCAGCCGACCATGGACTGCACCCTCTGCACCCATGAGCCACATTGAACTTCCCTCTTTAAGCCTGTGTTCTTGTCCCCGGCTCCTCCCTTCTCTCTCTGCTTCCCGGCCACCGTGATATAAGTGTCTTTCCTCCCCCACACCCGTCCACCATGATGCTCCTGCCTTGAAACAGCCAACCATGGACTGTGCCCTCTGCAACCGTGAGCCACATTGAACTTCCCCTCGTCAAGTTTGTGTTCTTCTCCCTGGCTCCTCCCTCCTCTCTCTGCTTCTCGGCCACCGTGATGTGAGTGTCTTTCCTCCCCCACACCCGTGCACCATGAGGTTCCTGCCTTGGAGCTGCTGACCATGGAGTCTACCCTCTGCATTCCTAAGCAAAATCAACTTATTCTGTTTCACCTTCTAAGTGTTGGATATTATGTCCCAGTGATGAGAAAGCGACTGAGATAGGTTCTGTGTTGACTTTTCATGAAGGAGGACTGCACAGCAGATCAAAACACCTCATGTCCAGGCCATGGATTGAAAGAGAGGAAGAGGAAGAGCCTGTTTTCCCACAATGCCCTTCAAGGCCACACCCTCCCATGACCTCACTTCCTCCCCTAACGCCTTCCCATTAAGGACTCCACCAGCTCCCAGGAGCTCCAAGCTGAGGACTGAACACTTACACATGGGTCTTTTAGGCATACTCTAGATCCCAACTATTGCAGGGTGCACCCTCTTTATCCAGAGTCAGTTGGGCTGCTGTGTGTGTACCCCAAAGAGTGTGTCTTAGAGGATGTAGGATGATTAAACAGAGCATGCCACATAGTGAATGAAAAGTTATACATTTCCACGAGATAATTAACTAGATATCAGACTTATAGACATCTCTAGAAGGAAGATGCAGGGGTGTGCAGAATACTCTTTTGTTTTCATTGAGCAGTTTCCTTCATTCTTATGGTGCAGTGTTGATACAGGATGTGGTGGATTTTATTTTAATGTGAATATTTGGGATATTCCCACACACCTGTCAGTCCCCTCAAGCATACGGACGTGCAAACTGCAGCAGGACAGTGCGTATCCTCAGCTCACCAACCAAAGCATGCACGCAATGCCCTCTCTGCACGATTCAAAACACACGCCACGCCACCCAGTTTAGCGGGTCCGGTGGCTCACAGACACTCAGGACTTGAAGCCAAACTTCCTCCAACATCCATCAACAATGCTCATTAAAACCAGCAGGGGGTTGAGCTCTTGACACCCTGCTTGAAATTTGGCAATGTCATGGACATATGAAAAGTCTCCCCTAGAAGCTCATAGTATTGATGTCCTGTTCCCCAACATAGTAGGATCCAGAAACGTGTTTTCCAGGGGTGACTGGATTGTGAGAACTTTAATTTTATCAAGTGGATTCCTCCATCAAGGATTTTAGAGGTTAATTGCTTTATCAGGAAGTATGGTATCACTCCAGTATCTGGGCCTCTCTCTCTCTTTCTCTCTCTTTCTGTTTCTCGTTCTCTTTCTCATTGTGTCTCTCTCTCTTTTTCTCTCAATCACCAAGGAGTGAGCCCTACTTTCTTCCACCTCACGCTTTGCCATGGTGCTTTCACCCACCCCCATAGACCTAAAGCAATACACCAGATAACAGCCACACGTGAAGCCATAACCCTTAAATTAATGTCCTGAAATAGTTCATCCCCACCACAAAAACCTAACTCATTTTGTTTGCTCCCACAGGACTGACTTGAATCTATTTACATAGCCTTGTAGCACAAGAAGGCCGAGAAGAACCTTAGGTAAGACATATGCCCCCCAAATTCTGTCTAGGCATGAAGCCATGAGTCCTAAAGTGCATTCAAGACTGTGTGCCAATGATAGAATTTCCCTAAGATGTCCTGCTAGGGTTTCGATGGCCCTTAACTTGTAACATCCACTAAAAAATGTCTTTTGCATCACAATGATCTAACAGAAGTGAAAACATAAAACAAGCATGAAGAAATATAAAACCTGCGTTTGATACATTGGTGCCTGATGCACATCTAGTATATTAAAATAGATTTTGATGTAGAAACACCATTGATCAATGTGCTTCAATGGTTTCTGGTTTTCAATAAAAAAATCAAACATAAGCTTGTATGTTTCTCTGTTAGTTAGCTTTCCATTGCAGGGACAAAATACCTGACCTGAACAATTTTCAGAAGGACAGGTTTAATTTGCCTGCTGGGAAGCAGAGAAAGAAGGATAAAGCTGGGAATAAGAATCCATCCTTACAGACACTGGTTCAAGGTCACAGAGGGTTCAGTACATGGTCAGCTGCTCCAAGGCAGAAGCATCATGGTGGATGGGTGTGAGGGAGGAAAGACACTCACATCAGGGTGGCTGGAAAGCAGAGAGAGAAGGGAGGAGCTGGGGACAAGAACACAGGCTTAAAGAGGGGGGTTCAATGTGGCTCACGGGTGCAGAGGGTGCAGTCCATGGTCAGCTGCTCCAAGGCAGGAGCATCATGGTGGATGGGTGTAGGGGAGGAAAGATGCTCACATCACGGTGGCCGGGAAGCAGAGAGAGAAGGGAGGAGCCAGGGACAAGAACACAGGCTTAAAGAGGGGAAGTTCAATGTGGCTCACGGGTGCAGAGGGTGCAGTCCATGGTCAGCTGCTCCAAGGCAGGAGCATCATGGTGGACGGGTGTGGGGGAGGAAAGATGCTCACATCACGGTGGCCGGGAAGCAGAGAGAGGAGGGAGGAGTCGGGGACAAGAACACAGGCTTAAAGAGTGGAAGTTCAATGTGGCTCACTGGTGCAGAGGGTGCAGTCCATGGTTGGCTGCTCCAAGGCAGGAGCATCATGGTGGACGGGTGTGGGGGAGAAAAGACGCTCACATCATGGTGACCAGGAAGCAGAATACAGCGCCAGAATGAAGGAAAATGGCAGCAAAATATACGTTTTCGAGCTGTGCCCCAGGAACCCCCATCCTTCAGTGGAATCTCACCTAACAGACCATTCAGTTAATGGAGTCATGGGTGGGTTTCTCCCCTGATGCCCTTAGAGCCCTCATTATTGAGGTACCCATCTAGACCCCCTGTCCAACAACTGCAGCAGCATAGACTCTGCTCAACACATGAGGACACGTCTTAGTTAAGCTGTGACAATTCCCATAGTCGAGGGCTCCAGGGCAGGGTGTTCCTTACACTGACAGTTTATGATTCCAATACCCCAATCTGTAGGACCCTGAAGGAAACGGTTTTGCTGGATGGCTTTTCACATGCCTTGCTTACTTTACAACACGGATATCTTCATGTGGTGGACAGCCTAGCTGTCAGTGTACAAATCTCCACTCTGCAATGCTGGCGTCGAGAGGTCTTCTTCGTAGAAAAAGCACGAATTCACCAGTGAGTGCTCTCCCTCATTTCCTCTTTTCTCATTATGCATGGTGTATACACTTCTAGCCAAATGTTGATGGTCATCTGATAGCAAAGATGCTCCATAATCCATGATGAAATCCCGCCCAGTAAAACCATCACCAGGTGAAAATATTCCCTGTCAAACCACACTGAGGAAACTTAGCCTATTGAGCTGATTATCATAATTCGGGCTCCCCGAACTTAAACACCCTCAGTGTCCTCACATCAGTCCACCCACAAAAAGCTCATCTCGTTGCAAAGTGTTGACTGACTCATCAGCGTCAAATATGGCAGCCGGTTTGGAAAACAGAATGATCAAAATTTAAAAGTCATTCAAGTAGAACCTTAATCAACCAGGAGTGGTGTCGCACTCCTGTAATCCCAGCACTCAGGAGGCTGAGACAGGAGGATTGTTGCAAGTTCCAGACCAGCCTGGGCTACAGAGTGAGTGAGCCCAAGACCGGTCTGAACTGCATTAGTGAGACCCTGTCTCAAAAAGACAAAAAAAAAAAAATCAAGTAGAACATTAATCAACCAGACTCTGCCTGTCCCCATTTCTACTTTTCTTCCTGGACCTGCTAACAGCACCACACGTACGCAGTGTTGGCTCCATCTCTGACACAGCCCGAGTTTAAACAGAGCCCCGGTGCACACGAGGTGCCCAGATGCAGGGCTGACGCGAGCTTCCCTTTCTAGAATGTGCTACAACTGCAGAAATACAGGCCCCCAATGTGTGAAGCTCATGCGTAGCCTATTTATAGCCCACATTCTGGGTGCAGAAACCTCGGGGGGGTGACCTCATGTCCCAGCCCCACGCACGTCCAGCACAGGAAGTGGATTGCGCACGGGGGCTGCCTCTGCATTCCTCCCTGGTGAGTTCTCCTCCGCCACACGGAGCCTGTTCTCTGACAAGCTCGGACTAATTTGCACTTCGGAAACACTCCCTGTGTCCGGCCAGTGTGTCCCTTCTGGTTTCTCATTCAAGGGCCCCCTGGCTTTCATATCAGGTTGATTCATGGGGATTTTTGTCTTTTTTTGTTTCTGTAGCATCATGAGTCAGGATTAAGCTGTAGAATGACTCAAACATAGATTCTTGTGGGAGCAATTATCTGTCTGCTCGGGTCATTGCTTCCTGGAGTCGCTGAAGGGACCGTCATCACTGATCTTAGTTGATTCCCAAACATAGGACGGCGTAATATTTACACAGCACCTGCACATGCCCTGCAATGTGCTTTCTGTCCTGGATGGATGACGTAGAACACCCCTGGCGGTGTGAGTGGGACCAAAGTAGTGATGGGACCAGGAGAAGGGTGTCACTGTCTGCTTTGGACACCACGGTATTCCTTTGCAAATACTGGGTTGAATCCAGAACCTGACCCTGTGGAGAGCTGACTGTCCATTAGAGTAAATGGTGAAGAACCAGTTTATTTCCCAAGATGGAAATAAGATGGGGAATCAGCTGCCCTTAAAATAGAGAGAAGAGCTGGGGTTTTCTGGGCAGGTCTGATTCCACCACAAAGGTTCTCTGTCTTTTCATTTTATTTTATTTTATTTTTTATCTTTTTGGGACAGGATCTCGCTGTGCAGTTCAGCTCTTGAGCTCACTTCATAGCCCAGGGTGGTCTTGAATTCGCAGTGATCCTTCTGCCTCAGCCTCCAGAGTGCTGGGATGACAGGTGTGCCCCCCCCATGACCAATGATAAATGTTCTTAAAAGTAGAAGAAGGAGGAGAAGGAGAAAAAAAGAAGAAGAGGAGGAGGAGAAGAAGGAAGAGGAAGAGGAGGCGATGGAGGAGGAGGAGATAGAGGAGGAGGAGATGGAGGAGGAGGAG
>PVLA01017156.1:0-18259 GCA_004027455.1 Hydrochoerus hydrochaeris
GGAAGCACCCCAGGCTTAGGGCCAGGCAGGGACAATCCTAAACAATAGGTTTTAATTGACCTCAACTCCAAGCAGGAAGTGCCCCAGGCTCAGGGCAATAGGTATCAATTAACATCTCAATCTTGTTACTTAGTTAGCTTGGGAAATGTAAGCTGATGCACCTGGATGCCTGCAGGAGGAAGAGATGTGTGAGACTATCATGCCGCTCCCTACATTGTATCCCTTATCACTTATGGGAGTGGCAGTCCCTGTGAGGACAGCGCCTGTCTTAGGTCAAGGACTCTTCATATGAACCCAACCAGGCCTTACCCGTCATGGGCCTGCAGGACAGCAATTGGTCCTAAGACAGGCGGCTGGTGGCATAACATATGTGTCCTAGTTGCCCATCTCTGGCTTCCTGTCCAGTGTCTCAGGGCAGTTGTCTCACAGGAATTTTGTAAATCCTCCTCCATGAGCTCTTTCACCCAAAGCTCCTGCATAAACTCTCTCACATTACTCGCAGAAGGCAAAACCCCACAACCAGTCCTCACAAAGGGGTTATCTAGAAGGCCTCCAGCAACCCCCCTGGAGTCTCCACCCTCGACTTCATATTGAGCATTACATAAAAATATACACATGTGAACTACACAAATTACAATTATCAGTACAAAACATTCCAAGATCCCCGCACCCAATTCCCACATGCAGTGTTCTTTTCCTGGAGAAGTGATTGTCACAAGGCGTGGATGGACTAGGACGCGGCATGGACAGAAAAGGGCACTGCAGAGGATATGCTAAAAGAGACTGTGAGCTGGGGATTTAGCTCAGTGGTGTACTTACCTGCCCGGTGAGCGCAAGGTCATCAGTTTGATCCCCAGTACCGAGAGAGAGAGAGAGAGAGAGAGAGAGAGAGAGAGAGAGAATATGAGAGATTTGTATTAGGAAACAGGTCAGGGGTCCTATTGTAAGTATCAGGAATGCAGCAAGAACAATAATAAATAGAGATAAGTATCATCTTCCAACAATGACTGGGAAATCAATATCCCTGGACCCAACTTCTTCCACTCCCAAAACAGCCACTATTTATTTGGTCTATACAGTGATAGGTAGGGCTAGCAAAGGATACAGTTCATCCAAAGACTCTGACTCTAGAGGGCATAGATAATCTTATGTTTAGAAGCATCTTGACCCGAGTCTAATCCTGCGATGATTTAAGAAGGCATAGATGATTTTATGCTTAGGAGTATCTTGTCCTTGAGTATAATCCCGAGATGACTTAAGAAGACCAAGATGATCTTATGCTTGGAAGAGTCAATGGGAAATCCTAGATGGGTGGTATCAACAATCACAATCCTTCCTTTCATCCCAGAGGGAAATACACAAAAGCAGTCAATGTGAATTTGTGGTCCCCAACATGTTTGGATGTTGTCTTAGTCTGTATTATGGATTGTGTCTACATGTACCAACCAAAACCTCAAGTAGTCATAGGTGGGGCTTTTGGGAGGTGACTAGATCATGCGTGTGTAATGCTGGATTAAGGTGTGCAATAACTAAATTTGTTTACCATAGTTCGGGGTGAAGATAATTGGATGGTCTAACCTGGGTGTGGGTTACAACATCCAACAGGCTCGACCTCTTGGTGAGAAAAAGGGAAAGGGTAACTTGCTGCTGCTCACTGATACTTCCACCAGCCTACACTGCCATGAAGAGTTTCTCCCCTGCCTTGTTACCCCACCTTCAAGCCATCCAACAATAGACTGAAACCTCTACACACTGTGAGCTAAAGTAAACCTTTTCTACCTTCACTTAAAGTAAATCTTTTCTCCCTTAACTTGTGGATGCTGTGCATTTTGTCCCAATAACAGGGAAATTAAGACAATCAACACTGTGCTTCTGTCCTAAAAATACTTGTGATGAGTCAATTTTAAAAGAACAGAACCTGATACCCTTACAATTCTGGAAATAAGAAGTTCAGGATCATCTCCATCCAGTGAAGAAATTTTTCTATTCATTCCATGGTGGAAAATGAGAAGTCAAGAAGAAAGAAAATCAGGAGGCCAAACTACTACCTTTTTTATGATATTAGAGAAATTGTCATCTCCATTCTTCTTGTTCTCATGAGGTAAATTTTCTATCATTCATTTTAGTTTTTTGCCTCAACATTGACTTCCTTCATGGAAATTGACAGAACTGCTTGGTTTTACAGTTCAGAAGAGGATTTGGACACGAGAATTCACTTTGTATTTTAATTTTGTCTTTTATGGGAGTAATTTTTGTCCTGACTTGACCATTATTACCACTGTGTCTATGAAAAATAAGGCTTCCTTTAAGACCTGCACTAGACTATTTAATAGCTCAATGCAAAGTCAAACCACATGAATTTCATTTTGATATTATAAATCAGATAATTTCATCAAGAGTAGTCTTTACACTCTGCAGTTACTGCTGTCCATAACAAACACTGTAATGGTCCATACAGACATTGAGCTAATATTGGGACTTTTATAGATTCTCCACTCCAGAAAAGTAAAGGCATTGTAAGTTATCTATAACATTTCAATAGCATGAAGCAACTGGCATGTTAAAGCTTAGCTAGTTAATGACACTTGACAATGAATGTTATGTTTATTTTAAGATGATTAGCACTTTGGGGCTACTACAAAGAAATATGATAAACTGAGTATGTTATGTGCAGTAAAACAAGTTTTTCCTGCCAATTTTTAGGCTTTCAAGTCCAAGATCAAGATGTCTACAGACACGGTAAGGACTCTAGTAAGAGTCTTCTTCGAGACTGCTAGAGGACTTCATGTTACAAACTCACATGATGGAAAGCCAAGGTACCTCTCTAGGTCCCTATGACTAATGTCATGAAATCTAGAGAGTGCCACATTATGACATAAATAACTATATGATCAAATCATTACAATAAGCATCTTAAAATGGGCTATATTTTAATTTTATTTGTATTGAACCTCAAATGTAACTGCCAAGTGGAGTACTCAGTTAATATGTTTAATGTGTCCTTCTTTTGATGTGTGTGATTTATCAGCAATCTCACAAATACAAACCTGGTGCCTAGCCAGTAGTTAACACTTTGATGCACACATTTAAATTAGTTTCTCACAGCAATAGTATAAGGTAGACCTTAGCTTCCATATTTAAAAGATAAACCTAACTGAATCAGTCGTTGTAAAACAAAACACTGTAATAATGCATACGATTTTTCTTATAGGAGGACCTCAAGGTAGTGAAAATCATGGAGACACAGAGTAGAAGAGAGGGTAACCAGGACAGTGAAAAGGAGAATGGAAAGTTATTGCTAAAGAGTACAAAGTTCACTTTTAAAAAAACAGGAAGAGTTGTAGAGATAATGGAAGGAAGGAAGGAAAGAAAGAAAAGGCAGGAAAGGAAATGAAGGGAGAAAGGAAGAAAGGAAAGAAGATCCCACATGTTCTTTTTGTTGCTGTTTTTGTTGAGCTAGGGTCTCACTACGCAGTTCAAGCTGGGCTTCAACTCAATAGGTAGCTCATGCTGGCCTCAAACTCACTATGATACTCCTGACTCAGCCTCCTGAGTCATAGAAGTACAAGGGTGCATCACCACACCCAGCCCCATGTTACACATTTTTTCCTAGTAATTTCTCTACTGGAAGAAAAGGATTTCAATCTTTGCTCCAAAACTACCAATTTTATTTGGGGAAATAAACTTCCTATAAATCATGATAGGTTAAAGCACTTTTCTCTCTGAAGGCTAGTAATACTTTTTCTTCTCATCCAATAACCAGAGTTCCTTGTTGTTTTGTTTTGTTGTTTGTTCCTTGTTGTTTTGTTTTGTTGTGTTGTTTTGAGACAGGGTCTCACTCTGCAATTCAGGCTGGTCTCAAACACCCCAGAGTCCTCCTGTCTCAGTTGCAAGAGCTGGGATTACAGGTGTGTGCTGCCATGACAATCTAAACCAAAGGATTTAACTAAATAACTTCATCTCTGATGATAGTGTTTTATTTTAATCTCATTAATAGCATTAGAGATGTAAATTTCCTCCTGGGACTAAAACTACCACGCCCATGTTTCTGCACTGAGTTTAGGAACATAGGTGTTGCCATAAAAGCATAAACACACAAAAGCTGGTGACAGGATTCCTGAGCTTTGCATCATGTTGGAATTTGGGGTGCTGGGAGAACAGGCAGCTTGCTCACCACCCTGGTAAGCAGCTGGGGGCCTGCCGGTGCACTGGCTAAAAATCAGACATGGATCCACCACCACTACCCCCCCATTAGCAAGTGGGAGCTGGAGGTCTGAATATCTCTTGGGAGGATTAATGTATCCAGTGTGGCAAGTAAGGGGGATTTCCTTCTACCATCTCTTTGAAGGCAAATATTTTTATCACTGTTTTGCTCAGTTTTGATTAATGGTACTGCTCTATTCAGTATTCTTCTATAATTTTGATATTTCCTTCCATTTTGCTCTACCTGATTGAAAGAACAGCTAATGTGAACAGAACGGGATGTGCTATTGTGCCTATTGCTGGTATCCTGGTGACCTGCTGTGAGGTTCTATACCAATTTCGCTGCACTGCCTCGCATGGGTTTGTTCTGTCTTGTTCTGCTGTATTTTGCTACCTTCAAAAAAAAAGTAGATAACAAAGTAATAAAATGCTTCCAAAAATCTCCCTACTACATCAGAGCTGATCCATGGGGCATAGATGAGGAGAAACTCAAAAACAAAGCAACAGAATAATATAAGGTGATTTAAAAGTAAATAACAACAACAAAACAAGTCAGTAGGGTACTGAGCAACATGAAACAGGATATAACTAAACAGATAATGGACTTAAAAAGTAAAAGGAAGAAATGAAAGTACTCTAAAGGATATAACTGCATTTATGTTTAAGTGTGTAGGACTGATAACCATGTTGCTAAGTTGTTACTGGATCATTGAACTTCTCTTACAGCCTCACTGTTTGAATGTTCACTTTGTATGCCTTAATTTTGTAACTTAAACAACTATGTCTAAGAAGACAATATGTAATTTATCAACTAGTGATTTCTTACTCTTTATTTTTTTTCTGAAATTCTGTATTGTTTCTACCCTTTTTCTGTTTTGCTATTTTCCTCTTTAAATAAAATTTTTTAAAAAAACTGGTGACAGTTACATCTTGGTCATCCCAGGGTACCTGACACGATGAAACAGCATGGTGCCTGCTCTATCCCAGAGGCCTGGACATCTGCAGACAGAAAGCCAGGATCCCAGAGGCTCCAAGTCTCCTTGGCCCTGGTCATGCCCTTCCTACACAGATGGGTGCCAACTCTCCTGGGACACCACAACCTCAACTGTGACCCAATCCTCTCTCCCCTGCTGGGGACCTCTTTGCTGGGACTGCTCACATCCTGGTGTCTTCCCCAGAGTACACAGCACCTTGTTCCTGAGTGCTTAGCCCACTGCTTTGGTCAGAATGAAGCATATGATCCAGAGGAGGCCACACATATCCCAGGAAGGGCAGGGGCCATGGAAAGCCTGAGGGACACTCTCAGTCTCTCCTTCCTTTGGTGAGGACTCCTTGCACCTGTGGCTAAGGATAGGAGCCCTAGACTTCTGCTGGCAAAAACCTTGGCAACCATTGCCTTGGTATCCTGGCAGCCATGGCCAGAAGCGCTGAGGCTGCTGGCAGTGGGTTCAGGGTCTTTGGAGGCAGGCACACTGAGGCAGTCTCCATCGCTCCTTTGGACTGAACAGCACTGAGGATTCTGCTGCCATAGCTCACTTGATCACCTCTTAGAACAGGTCTAATTGGACTGACATATTTGCTTTTACCAATGAAAGACATGGCTTCAGAGGTTCTGTGCATTTTTCTTTCACCCTCCCAACAAAAAAAAATTCCAAAATATGAAATTCTCTGTTTCATAGAAAGGCAAGGTACAGAAAGAAGGGTCTGAGAGACCCTGTTCCTGTGGGACCCTTGTTCTCCTTGCTTTGCTGATCTAGGGTGGTGAGAGTGCCTATAACCGGTAGAGGGCTGAGGAGTCACACTGGTGTGGTTGTCTTTTACTGTCTGGTTCTCCAAGATCCAGTAGGAAGGAAACAGCCTTAGAACTTAGCCTAGGATACATTCCTGCCTGGCCATCCTGACACTTCTTGCCTGCAAGGTGATTATCTCAGGGGTGCTCCTGTCACCTCTCCTCTCCTTGTCAAACACACCTACAGTCTCTTGCCTCTGCAGTCCCTGTTTGTGCCTAGGTGATCAGGAAGAAAGCAGCCCGCACAGGGAGAGCCAATGGGTCTAGTCTGGGACAGCTCTAAGGTTTGGAGACTCTCAACTGAGGAAGTGGGTTGGGCTTGCTAAGAGGTCTTTCCCAGGAAGCTCCTGACTGCAGAATCTGAGCTTTGTCATTGGCTACTGAGAGAAGCACAGGAAGCCTCCCCCCTGGATATCTTTTTGGCCCTTCCTGAGGACTTACAGTAGCTTGAGTCCTACTCCCCCCTTTACCTGGATTCTTCAAAGTCTTCAACTTGAAATCGTCACTGGTTGACTCATGATAAAGGCATCAGTTTTACAACCTGTTGGCATTGTGGGACTTACGAACAATTTCCTAGTGACATTTTACAAAATACCAAATTTTTAGAACTCATTTTTGCTAATACAACATGAATCCAGTAAAGAAAGTTGAGAGGGACCTTCCATGTTGAGGAACTGAGCAAAAATGGATTCTTTCTACACACGTCCTAGTCACATTCTCCAACACAAGGACCTTGGTGCCTTTTCTCCTCTTTATGGAGGGAGCTAAGATGCCAGATGTCCAGGAGGCTGAAAAGTTCAGTGAGGCAGCAGGACATGGTGGCCTGGGCCTGTAATCCCAGCACCCTGGGAAACTAAAGTGAGAAGATCAGAAACTCAAGCCCAACCTAGGCAAATTAGTGAGACCAACACTGCCAATAAAATAAGCAGTTGGAGGTACAGAGGTCCAGGGTTCAATGTGCAAGATTGCTAAAAGCATCAATGAGGAAAGAAGAACTTTATTTTTTTTTAAAGAATAACTTTATAATAGAAATGAGGACAATGATGTAGAATGCCTCTGGCCACAAGTGAACCAAAAAACCACTCCAACAACACTTTGACTGTATATTTTGCTTTAGCATAGGGTATTGCACTGGGTGTGGTGGCACGCAGATGTATTTGCAGATTAGGGAGGCTGAGGAAGGAGGATGGTTGTGAGTTCAAGACCAGCCAGGGCTACAAAGTGAGCTCAAGCCCAGCCTGAACTATATAGCAGGACTCTGTCTCAAAAAGACAAGACAAAAAAAAAAGAAAAAAAGATAAGATATTGCCACTGTAATTCAGTTGGGCTACAAGTGCAATATGAAGCCTAGGTTGACCTGGAAATCACAATTCTCCTGCCTAAACGTCAGGCATGGTGGAATTATAGACATGTACCACTATTCCCAGGAAACCTATATTTTAAGCATTCATAAGGAAGTAGGGAAGTGAGTAAAGGAATCATTAGGATCTGTTGAAAAAAGAAAAGTCTTGGGTCCCATTAGAAATATAATTTTTTTTTTTTGAGACAACATCTCACTATGTAGACCAGGGTGGCCTGAAACTAGTCAAGTATCTTTGCTACTATTACGATTTTCATCTGTGGCTTAGCCCACACCATCCTATGTTATGTTGCTTCCTGGGGTTCTTTACTTGTGGTTGTTGTTCTGCTTCTGTTTTATGCAACAGATACACCTTTCACCTTACAGACAAGTGTCACTGTGGAGTCCAGCCTGGCCATTTGAGTGCTTGGATCACAGGTGTGCCCTACAACACCATGCTTCAGAATGAAGGGGGTTTTTTTGTGTATTTTCTGCTTATTCCATGACAGGGACTCACTGCATATTTCAGGCTGGCTGTGAACATACTGTGTAGCCCAGGCTGCCTGGAACTTGCCACAGTAATCCTACCTCAGCCTCTGAGGTGCTCAGTTACAGGCATACACAATCATTAGTGGTTTACCAGGATCTTAAGCATACATAAGCAAGTGGGGAGAAGAGTAAAGGAACCATTAAATTGAGTGGAGGTAAAGACAGTCCTGGACCTCATTAGAACTGTTGTTTTTCATTCTATTACATTTTTTTTTCTTTCTTTCTTTTTTCTATTATGGTCATATTTTGTGGAGATAGTTGGGACTGGCTCTTACTACATACCCTAGATTGGCTGGCACTCCAAAAGATCCTCCCACACCAGCCTCACCTGTGCTGGGATTACAGTTCTGTTCACCAAGACTGGATCTCTTTGTGATGACTAATTTTGTTCTTTTCCATGGATGGTTGCTTTTTAATTCATCTGCCACATAGAGGATTTAGCTCAGAGGTGTAAATTCCTACCTGGCAAGCACAAGAGCATGAGTTCAATCCCCAGTACCAAAAATAAATAAATAAATATCTAAAATTTCAAATAGTTTTTTTAAATAATAAAATAAAAATAAAAAATGTGTCTGTCATGAAGTACAAGATAACATAGACTTGATTCTAGAAGATGTGACCCTTGAGCTTTCTAAATGAAATATTTGCGATAGTCTTGAGGCTTTGATATTTAGCACTTCAGGAAGAAGATCTCTTTTTTCTTTCTTTTTTTTTGTATGTGTGAGTGTGTGTGCCAGGGATTGAACTCACAATCTCCAGTTTGCCAAGCGGGCACTTATGCCACTAAGCTAAATCCATGTCCCTGAAGAATCCTTTTTTTGAGCAGTAGGTAACCAGGAACTGAAATCAAGACCTTGTGCTTGTGTCTTGGTTACTTTTTTCTCACTGCTGGGACAAAATACCTGACACCCAAAATGAAAGGTATATTTAGATCACTTTTGTGGAGTTTCATTCCGTAAATGGTGGCTTCGAGGCAGGGTGACATGGCACTGAGCCAACACTTCAATGCAGCAGCCAGAGTAAAAAGAAAAAACAGAGCCCCTTCTTCTCCCTTATAGTGTAGACAGCTCTCCTCCCCCACTTCAGAGTTGGGGTAACACTCACAAAATCTCCTTGCCCTCCTGTGCACAGGATGAGGATATTTACAAAGTAAGAACACTGCTCCCTGCTGAGTCTCTCAATTCAATTTCTAAACTTCCCAAGTTGACACAATACATAAACCATAAACCCTTGCAAGGCAAAAGCTGTGCCACTAAACTATAACCCAGGCCAGGAAGAAAAATGAATATTTAAAATTACGTGTCCTTCCTGCCTCATAGTTTTTATCTCTGAAAGCCAAGGCAGGTTTCTGTTTTTTCATGATTGGGTGATTTGCTTACTGGGATTAAATCTGCAATTGTTCTTCAAATTGATGCTGTTGTCATTAAAGCGCTATGTTTAACTACCTTGATGCATTTCAAGCTTAGTTATACACAAGTTTGTACCCAAGGAGGACCAGAAACTCAAAGTAAGCTTGCAGGATTGAATGTAAGGAGGATGTGGCACTTGGCTAAACCCAAGATTGTATGAAATTCACTAGGTATAGTCTATGCAGTCACTATCTTCTGCTCAACAGCAGTTGACTGCACTTGCCATTTAATTCCTCTGCCTGGAGGTGAAAGGCAACACAATTTCGGTCCCAGATTTCTAGAAGATGTGACCTTAAATCTTTTCTAAATTGAATACTTCCAATCTGAAGCCTTGAAGCTTTGATATTTAGCATTTGAAGGAAAACATCTCTTCTCTCTCTCTCTCTCTCTCTCTCTCTCTCTCTCTCTCTCACTCTCTTGCATCTCAGGGATTCTCTACATATTTCAGGTTGGTGTTGGACACACCATGTAATCCAGGATGGCCTGGATTTTGCCACAATGCTCACATATTACCTCTGCAATGCTGTGATCACAGGTGTGTACTAGTCTTGTCAGAAAACCCAGATTTGAAGGAAAGGAAGAAAGGAGCCTTGTGGTTGACTACAGGAAAAGAGAGTCCATGGCTTCCTTGCAATTCTTGCTCTTCATTGCCTTCTTGCTTGCTTTTAATCTTTTTTTCTTTATTTCTTTCTTTTTGCTTTCTTTCTTTCTCTTTCTTTTTCCTTTGCTCTCCCTCTCTGTCTTTCTTTCTCTGCCCTTTTTTCTCTCTATTTTTCTCTCTTTCTTTCATTTTGAGGCAGTGGCTCACTCCAAAGCACAGGCTGCCCTGGAAGTAACAGGCATCTTTGTACCTCAAACTCACCTATGCTGACATTCAAGAAGTGGTCTCCCCTGCCTGCCACCTCTCTGAGGATTACCTGCCATTTGATGCCATGCATGGTTGCCATTTCATTGGTCTGCCCAGAGGTGCAAAGCAAAACAGCTTTGGTCCCACATTTCTAGAAGATGTGAACTTAAAGCTCTTCTACAACTGAATGCTTGCAATCTAAAGCCTTGAAGCTTTGATATTTCGCACTTCAAGGAAAGTATCTCTCCTCTGTCTCTGTCTGTGTCTCTCTGTCTCTCTGTCTGTCTCTGTCTCTGTCTCTCTCTCTGTCTCTGTCTCTCTCTCTCTCTCTTCTTTCTTTTGTGATCTCAGGATTGAACTCAGGACACTATGCTCCTCTGGCAGGTGTAGTGCCACTGAGGCTTTTCCCCAGGCCTGATGAAAGAGGCATCTTTAAAATGGAGTGTCTTTGCTACAACAGGGTTTTCTTCTGAGGCTTGGTCCAGGCCAACCTATGTGTGTTTGTTGAAATGGATGGTATTGCTGTGGTGTCTTTGGAGAGAAATTCAGCCTATGCCTTTCAGGCTGAGCTTGAACTGACTATGTAGCCAAAGGTGGCCTGGAACTCAGAGCGATCCTCCTGTGTGGAGCACCTATGTGGCTTGTGCCAGCTGCCCATCCCTGAGACTCCCTGTGTTCCCCTGGCTCCTTCTTCAGCATCCTTTTCTTGTTGAGGAAGCCCCTAGAGCCTTTACAGTGTAGGTATTGATGTTCATTCCCTGCCCCTTGCCCATCCTAGTAGTGCAAACTTGGTGCTAAAAAACCCCAAGGAGAGGCCCAGGCACTGGCCGGTTTACCCTCTGGAGGTGCAAGGTCCTCCTCCCACACACCCTGGAAGTCATCCTTGCACTTCTGACCAGTGTTCCTGCCCCTTCCCACCCCAGACCCACTCTCATGCTTCAGTCCCTGACTTTTCCTACTGAGAAACCACTCCACATGTAGGTGCAAGAGGGCAAGGCTTTGATGTCAGCATGGGGTTTCAATAGGGCAAGAACTGTGACAAATATGCATGGCCCCCTAAGGTTTGAAGCCTGGGGTGCCACAAGTATGCTATGTGCAGCTGTCTTTTCCCAGTGTGTTATATCTGTGGCCATCTTGTTCTCTTTTACTGATGGTTTTGTAGCATACTTAGTCTCTATTGTTTTCTTTTTCTTATTTTGTTTTTGGGGTTTTTCTTTTTTTGGTTTGTTTTTAATTGTATTTGTGTTTGTGTGTGCATGCATGTGTGTGCTTGTGAGTTTGTGTGTGTGTATGTGTGTGTGTGTGTGTGTGTGTGTGTGTCAAATGTCAATATGTAGCCCAGGGTAGCCTTCATCTCGCAGTCTCCCTTCAACTCAGCCTCCCAGGTGCTAGGATTAGAGGCATCAGGCATGCACTTCCTTTCCTGACCTCATTCTTGTTTCCTTTATGGCTTTTGTTTTTGTAAAAGTAAACATTTTGATTGTTACATTTCTCTAAAAATGGAAAAGACTCAGAGTAGTCTAAACAACTGTAATAAAGAAGGAAAATTAGAGCAGCAGCCCTCCCCAATCCTATGATTTATCACAAAATTACATCAATCACATGACAAAACAGCATTGATATCAAGACAGACCAACCACCAAAATACCAATATAATGTCCCAAATTTTATAGCAATATAAGTGTATTATACCAAACCAATATAATTGTATTGGATCAATTTTCCTTACTGTCTTATTTTTAGAGTTTCATTGAATATAGTATTATGTAACTCCATTTTTTCCTCAATTTCTGAGACCTTTTCCACATATCAATCATTTATACTATTCATGTGTTCAGTAGAATTTTTTATCTTGGGATTTTTTTTCTGTTTTGGACTTTTTTCATGAAGCGTATTTCTTGGGTAAATTTGTTGTTTGTATTTTGCACAGTTTGGGTCCCCTCTTTCAATTTTTTATTTCTTTCTTTCACAATCTTATGATTCAATTGGCTTCTTAGTTCCATTGTCTCTTTGGTTATGTCATCTTTTTGTTCCTTTTTAACTGTTTTTTGCAGGTTCACTTTCTATTGTTTGATTTCCTCTCCCTCAGTGCCTCTCGGATTTGCTTAAGCAGAGTTAGGAATATTTTGGTATCATTTTGTTGCCATGATTTGTTTTTTTTCCAAATCCATTTTCTTTCAAGGAGAAAAAAAAGAAAAGAAGAAAAAAGACTGAAAGAAAATTTCAGGGCCGAGCGTTTAGTTCAGTGGCACGAGTGCCTTTCTGGCAAGCATGAGGTCATGAGTTCAATCCCTAGTATTAAAAAAAGAGGAATAAAAGCAAAATTTCCAAATATGTCAGTGAGGCGGCAACAATGGTACACACATTGTGCACTGTCATCCCCAAATCATTCACAGAGAGCACAAGACATCTGCATTCAATGGTATGAAAAATACCAGCACAAGACTTTCTCTTCAGTGAACTCAGAAAAATCAGCAGTATAACTGTCTTCACTATTTTTATACATATATATATATATATATATATATATATATACATTCACATATGTTGTTTCCTTCAGCTTCTCACACTAATGAGATAATACAATGTTAACACATGTGTGTCTTATTTATTTCACTAATGAGTATGGCCTCAAGTTGCATCCATTTACCTACAAAAGTGCCCAGTTTATCCTTCCTTAAGGCTTAGTAGGACTCCATTGAATAAAAATATTACATCTTTTTTATCCATTCCTCAGTCAATGGGCATTTAAGTTGTTTCCAAGATCTGACTATTACAAATTGTGCTGCTATAAACATGGGTGTACATAGATCACTGTGGTATGATGTTTTTAATTCTTTGGGAAGATACACAGAAGGGGAATAGCTGGCTCAAATAAGACCTCTAGTCCTAGTTTTCTGAGGAATCTCCACACTGATTTCCACAGTGGTTGCATCAATCTACCCTCCCACCAACAGTGGACAA
Organism: Hydrochoerus hydrochaeris; assembly: GCA_004027455.1. Classification (NCBI taxonomy): domain Eukaryota; kingdom Metazoa; phylum Chordata; class Mammalia; order Rodentia; family Hydrochaeridae; genus Hydrochoerus; species Hydrochoerus hydrochaeris. The sequence goes on from PVLA01017156.1 coordinate 13,101, forward strand.
TACCTTTTTCCCCACAGTCCCTCCAGCAATTTTTATTGATTGATTTCTTGATAATGGCCATTCTTTCTGGGGTGAGGTAGACAGTGTTGTTTTAATTTATATCCCTCAAATGACTAGTGATGTTGAATATTTTTGCACATTTATTTGTTGTTCATATTTCTTCATCTGATCTTTGTATTCATCTTAGATGCATCTTAGATTCATCTGAAGTTTGTATTCATCTTAGATGCCCATTTTTGGATTGGGTCTTTAAATCTAAGAGGACTGATTTTTTTTTTAGTTCTTTATACGGTCTCGATAGTAATTCTTTGAAGTACAGCTAACAAACATTTTCTTCTATGTTGTGTGTTGTCTCTTCACTCTGTTGGTGGTTTCTCTTTCTGTGCAAAAGCTTTTCAGTAAGGTGAGATTCCAGTTGATTCTTTGTGATAGTTCCTATGCAATTGAGATTTTGTTTGTAAAGTCTTTGCCTACACCAAGGTCTTCAAGAGTTTTAACTACTCTATCTTCCCTCAGATTTAATGTTCCTATTTTAATATTAAGATCTTTGATCCATTCTGATTTTAGCTTAATACATGGTGAAAGATATGTGTTCAGTTTTAATCTTCATGTGTAGGGCCAATTTTTCCAGCACCTTTTAATAAAGAGGCTTTCTTTCTTCCAGTGAATGTGATTGGCACCTTTGTCAAAGATAGGGTGGTTTAGTGAGTCTGGAGTTGTCACTACACTTTCCAATCTGTTCCATTGATCTTCAGGTCTGTTTTTTTTTCCAGTACCACACTGTTTTTATCACAGTAGCTTTGTAGCATAATTTCAAGTCAGAGATTGTGATGCCCCCTGTCCTGTCTTTGTTGCCCAGGATTGCCTTTGCTATTCTAGGTCTCTTCTGGTTCCAGATGAATTTTAGGATTATTTTCTTTAATCCTGTGAGATATTCTATTGGAATTTTAGTTGAGATTGCATTGAATATGTATAACAATTTTGGAAGCATGGCCTTTTCACTATATTGGTTCTTCCTACCCAAGAGCATGGGATATCTCTCCATTTTCTAATATCCTCTTCAATCTCCTTTTTCACAGTACTGTAGCCTTTAATGTAGAGGTCTTTTATATCCCTTGTTAGATTAATTCCTGGTTCTTTCTTTCTTTCTTTCATGGATACTAATGTAAAAGGTATTGTTTCCCTGATTTATCTCTCTCAGTGAATTTATTATTCATGTACAGGAAGGCTATTGATTTGTGATTGCTGACTTTATAACCAGCTACATTGCTGAATTTGCTTACTAAATCTAGTAGTCTTGTGGTGGAGTTTTGGGGTCTTCTAAGAAAAAGTATAGTGTCTGTTAGCAATTGTTTTATATAGTAGGGGGCACTGGTACTTGTGGCATATACATTTATGATTGTTATCTCTTCCTCTTGGATCATTCCCTTTATGAGAGTATAGTGACCTTCTCTATCTCTCTTAATCCTTCTTGGCTTGAAATTCACTTTGTCTGCAAATAGAATAGCTACCCCTTCTTTTTTCTGGGTTCCTGTCAGTTAGACTATTGTTTTCCATCCTTTGACTTTCAGTCTATGAATTTCTTTTTGAATTAAATGTGTTTCTTGTGTGCAGCATATTGCTGGGTCTTGCTTCTTGATCCATCCTGCCAGTCTGTGTCTTTTTATTGGTGAAGTGAGACCATTAACATGGATGGTTATAACTGATATGTATTGATTTATCCTTGTCATGTTATTTTCCTGTTGTTGGCTCCTCCATTTTTTCCTCTTCTCTTTAATTGTTTGTCTTCTCTGGTAGATTCCTTCTGTTGGGGTTTATGAAGCTGTAGTACTTATTATCTTTTTTTGTTTATTTGGGTTTTGGGGGGTTGCTTGCTTGTTTGTTTGTACTGGGTGGGGATCAAACTCACAACCTTGTGCTTGCTAGGAAGGTGTTTATGCCACTGAGCTAATCCTTTGCCTCTTATTATCTCTTTCTAGAATGTCCTTCAGAACATTTTGGAGTGTTGGTTTGGTCATAAATTTCCTCATATGTTCTTTGTCATGGAAGTATCTTATTTCTCCATCAATTCTGAAAGATAGTTTTATGGAATACATCCATCTGGATTGAAAGTTGTTTTCCTTTAGAACTTGGAGTACTTCACTTCAAGCTCTCCTTAACTCAAGAGTTTGTGCTGAGAAGTCAGCTGTAATTCTGATGGGCTTTCTTTTATCAGTGATTTGTTTCTTTTCTCCAACAGCTTTTAGGATTCTATTCTTGTGTTGAATTTCTAGAAACTAGACTATCATATGCCTGGATGTAGATTTCTTTTTTTGATCATAGCTAATTGGAGTTCTATATGGCTTATTTATCTGCATGTCAAATTCTTTTTCTCCACCAGGAAAGTTTTCTGTCATGATATCTGTGAATATTTTTTAAATGTCATTTGTGGTATCTCCTGCATTTTCATTGACTCATATCAATCTTAAGTTATTCTTCTTAAGTCTTATCTATAAGCTACTGGATTGATTTCTTATGGCCCTTTAGCTATTTTTGAGAAATCTTTCTTTTCCTGATTGCCCACTGCAAGCCTGTCTTCAGTATCTGAGATCCTGTCCTCACATTGTCCTAATCTGCTTCTAATACTTTCAGTGGATTTTTTATTCTCCTGGGTATCTGTTTGAATATACTTTATAGGTTTCATTTCTTTCCTATTCTAAGCTTCTATAATTTTCTTAAGTGCTTTTTTTGTCTGTGTCAGCTCTAACATCACTAAGAATGCTGTGTATTTTCATAATCTCTATAGTTATCTGAAAGATTGTCTGATTTCATGCTTCCCAGAGCCTTATTCAATTGCTTTGTTGTTGCCACTTCAGAGAGACCTTTGGAGGCTTTTGGATTGCTCCACTTCATTGTCCCCTGGATTTGCCTTTGATGAACTGCATGTATGGGGTATATTTATCTTAAGTGTCTTCTCATTTTTCTCTCTCTCTCTCTCTCTCTCTCTCTCTCTCTCTCATTCCTGGGAGGATGCTTGTAAGTAGCCTATATGGGATTGATTTATTGCTAGTATTTAGACTCCTAGGTCATGATTGCTTCTCTGAGGTATTTTTCAGATGTATCTGGTTTTTGAGTCTGTTAGAAGGCCTTACCTCTTCAGTTTGTTGGAGATGAGAAGTTGTTGCTTGTTTGACCTAGTCCCTGGTTCTTTGCTACTGTACCACCATATTTTCTGTGACCCTTAGTTAATCTCAGGTATGGATTACCATGACCAACATCTGTTTAAAACAATTATGTCAATTTTGACAATAGCATCAAAGTCTAGAAAACAACAAACAGATAACCCTAATTTGCTACTTTTAGCCATATGAACTAGATTTGTGATTACACAACAAAATGTAAAACAAACCAGAAAATTATATGCAATATATCAGTCCATAATCTGTCCATTTTGCCCTCAAGGGTTAAAATTTAAAATGGATTAAGGAGAAAATAGAGAAGTAAAATATGATAAAGAGATTAGAAGTAAGGCTGCTGGGGATTTAGCTCAGTGGCTCAAGCATTTGCCTGGTAAGCATGAGGTCATGAGTTTGATCCCCAGTACCAAAAAAGAAAAATCCTCCTTACATAGAAGTAAGGCTGGAGGACAAAGGAAGATCATGCCAGCTTAGGGAAGCTGGCACAGATAATTTAAGGAAAAGAGAGATGGAAGAGATAAAAGTAAGAACAGTACAAAACCATACCCACAAAAAGGTTAGAAACAATTTCACACTCATGTAAAAACAATGATGGAGAAAGAGGGGGGGAAAGAAAAGAAAAAGAAACAATGCACTTTCAGAATGCTCTCTGGTTTCACTAGTAATCAACCTGTAGAGACAGAATTCTAAATCATGCCAATCTATCCCAGCAAGCCAGTAGTTGCTTTTTGGTGGGGTAATGGGTAATCACAGCAGGCCTGCCCTTACACCAGTCTCATTGGGCTTGCCCTAGCCCAAGCAATTTCCACAGATCTGCACCCAGCTGGGAGCTGCTAGAGGAAACCAGAAACAGTTCTAGATTCTGGGCTTATCCAGCCCATCTCCAAAATGGTTCCCAGGTAATTGCTCTCTCCCTCTGGGAGAACCAAATCCACTGCATTCACTCCCAGCCAGTGCAGTCCTGCACACCCACTGTTCCCCACTGCTGTGTCTCTCTGCAGAGGCATCCAGGGTTGTCAGCCATCACTGTCACTGTGAACATGCATCCCCAGGTTCCAACAGCTCCTCTCATATAGTGAGTCCTATTTCAGAGCAAAGGTGCTGCCAGCTATCACCTTCTTCCTCCTAGAAGTTTTTCTTTTTACCCTCTCTGTGAGCTTCAGTTCACACTTCAGATTCTTCCTGGGTCCAGGGGACCCACTTCCTTACTTCTTGTCTTCCTCACAATGCTTTATTCCAGCATCTGGACAGTAATTCTCAGAGAGACAATTTACTCTGCTGCTTACCACTCTGTCATCTTCCTGGAAGTCCTGGAAGTCTTATTGCCATGTTTTCTCATGTTCCTAATTTTTAGAGTGAAGGAATTTGTTGGTGTAAGGGCAGGCCTGCTGTGATTACCCATTACCCCACCAAAAAGCAACTACTGGCTTGCTGGGATAGATTGGCATGATTTAGAATTCTGTCTCTACAGGTTAATGCAGCATCAGGAGCAGTAGGCTCTCTTTAATTAGATTCTGTTTTCCAGTGATGTGTTTATGGCTTTATTTTTCCAGAGTGTTAGCATTTCAACCTATTCAATTTAATTGGGTTGGGCCCTGTCACTGTGTTGTAAGGAAGAAATTTCGCTGGATATAACAGTGTCAGTATATCCATCTCAAACATTAAATCTTGTTATGATAGCTGCATCCTCTTATTAATACCTCTGGCAGGGTAATGCCATAAATGCAAGTCCTGAGCACTCTGCAGTGCAAGCAGTCCTTGCAGTTGCTCTAGGAAGTGGAACTTGTAGAATCTGAAGAGGATGAGGAAGAAGGAGAAGCTAGACTTTGGATTGGCCACCCCCACTACTGCACATGCAATGTGAAAGTGCCCCTTCCAGGCCAGAGTGATCCCACTCCCAGGCACCATCCAGGGAGCCTCATGATGATTAAAGCTAGGAGCTGGACCCTGAAGAAGCACTTTCAGGGAAAGCCTACTTAGAGC
>PVLA01017157.1:0-18257 GCA_004027455.1 Hydrochoerus hydrochaeris
CTTTATTTCATTTGTATTTGTTGCTGCATCTTCATTCACATATTTTATTCTTAGGTTATAAATCCTCTTGTCATCTGTTAGCCTTTGTATCATTGCTTCCTGGTTCCTTGTTATTTTTAAGAGATCCTTCCTTTCACGATCATACTTTGCAAATCTATCTTCAAGTTTTGAAAGTTTGTCTTCAGTTTCTGTTAAAAAGGTTTTGCCAGGTTTCAATGGAGTTTTTAATTTCCTGATATTCTCTTTGGATCTGTTTCATATATTCTAGATTTTGTTTATATTCTTCATCAAAGGCTTCTCTCCTTTCTCTGGGTTCCTCTATTCTTTCATTTGTGTCTATTTGAGGATTACCCAGGACTTCTTTTATTAATCTTCTTATATCTTGGTTCACCTGAGTTAGAATTTCAGGTTTAAATTTGATGATGAGGTCATGGATGTATTTCTTCATTTCTGATGAGGCTGTCCCTGACATTACAGGCTTGCTGCTCTCAACCTCCTCTGCATTAACCTCTGTTGGACTCACTTTCCCTGGTTCTGCAGTTTGGACCTTTTGCTCTTTCTCTGTCTTGCCATGTTTTTGGCCCCTTTCAGACAGGTGGGTGGAGGAGGTCTCTGGGCCTTTCTTATTGCTTACAGTTTTTCTGCAGTGCACTTGCTAGGGAAGTACCACCCCCCAGGCGGCTGCAGATCTGCGAGTTACATGCTAAAAGCTGGCTCTTCCCCCTATGCCAGTCAACCAGTTTATGGTTCAACAAGTCTGTGTGTTCCCTGGGGATGCCACTGGCCCAGAAAAGCCTCATCCCTGGCTATTGGGTTTCAACCAGGGGCGTGGCCCTGCCTGAGCAGATCCCACCAATCTGCTTTGGACTAGAAGTCATCAGCAGATGCTGCCTCGGGTTTTGGTTGAAGCCAGCCCTGCCCAACTCCAAAATGTCACCCAGCCAGTCCTCCCAGTTTGGGGAATACAGTTCCCATCACTCACCAAAGTCCATGCAGCTCCACTGGCTGTTTTCACTCCCTGTCTCAGTGCCTCCTCCAGCCGAGGGTCTGGAGCTCACCAACCCCACTCTCAGCAGGGCTGCGATCTCAGCTCAATCGTGAGTCACCTGACTTTAAGACATGCCAGTACAGTGATCAGGGCTTGCCCAGTTCCAGCCCTCTGTCCATGCTTCTTTTTCTTCTTTTTTTTTTTCTTTTTCCTTTTCCTCAGTTTCTTCCTGGGTCATGAGAATTCCTCTCCTTTTGTCTGGCTTTCTCCATGTTGCCAGATTCCAATGTCTGAGTTGTTTTTACTTATTTTTTCCTCAGAGAGGCTCTCTTATCATGCTGCCACTCAGTCGGCCATCTTGCAATCTCTCAATGTTCTGTTTTGATACATTCTAGAATGTCCTGTATTTCCTTTGATTTGGCTATACCTTATTGAAAGAATAACTGTTGTGAAGATAATGGGATATACTATGGTACCTATTACTGTTATACCAGTAACCTGTTGAGGGTTTCTGTACCAATTTCACTGTACTCTCTCAGTTGGCTTTGTTCCGTCTTGTTCTGTTGTATTTTGCTAATAATAAAAAATTAAAATAAATAAAAAATAAAAAGTAAATAACAACAAAACAGAACAGTAAGGTATTGAGCAAGCTGAAACACAATATAACTAAACAGATAATGGACTTGAAAAGCAAAAGGAGGAAAAGAAAGTGGTCTAAAGGATATAACTGCATGTATGTTTAAGTGTGTAGGATTGATGACCATGTTGCTGGGTTTTTGTTGGATCATTGAATGGAACTGTTCATAGCCTCACTGTTTGAATGTCCACCTTGTATGCTTTTTGTAACTTGAACAACTATATCTAGAAGACAATATGTAATTTATCAACTAGTGATTTCTTACTGTTTATTTTTTCTTTTCCTTTGCAATTCTGTATTGTTTTTCCCTTTTTTTCTGTTTTGCTTTTTTTTCTCTTTAAATAAAATTTAAAAAAATTGAAACCATTAGGTGAGGCTAGCAACATTCAGGATATAAGGCCAGCATACAAGTATCAGTTGTATTTCTGTGCACTAGTAATGAACAATTGAAAACCAAACAGCTTGAGATCTAATTTTAATAGCTCTAACAAATAAAATGTGAAATAAAAAAAATGAAAGTGAAACAAAACAGATACAGAACTTGTAATTGAAAACTATAAAAGATTTATGAAGAGATGGGAGGGAGGGAGGGAGGGAGGAGAAGGAAAGAAGATATAAAAAGGCATTAAGACATGTTATAAATACACAGATCAACTCCCTATGATGAATGTCATCATTGTGGACTCCAAATATGTACTAATAAAAATAAAAAGTAAAAAATGAAATAAATAAAAGACACACTGAATATGTGAAGAGATATGCCATGTTTGAATATTAGAAAATGTAACATTGTAAAAAATGTCTTTTTTCTCCTAAAAGAGCTATAGATATGTTTGACATAATCCCATCAGAATCTTGGGAGGATCTTTTGCAGATATAGATAAGCCAATTTCAAATTTTTATGGAAAAGTAAACAAGCTATAATAGCTAATATTTTTTTTTACTTTTTATTAGAGTATAACATATTTAGGCACACAGTGTTTAACAACAGAGATGCATTATGAGAAATGCATTGCTAAGCAGTTTCATTTCATAGTGTATGCAGAAGCTGAGATGGAACAGCCTGCTACATATATAGGCTGTATAGTACAGCCTATAGCTCCTATAGCTAAAAGAATTTTGAAAAAGTAGAAAGTTGAAAGAATTGCTGCTATTTTAATACTGTAAGCCTACAGTACCCAAGTCAGAATGGTGTTGGTGAAGGGATACACAGTTCAGTGCACACAAGAGTCTGGAATGGCACAAATATAGCTAAGAAATTTTTAAATTGAAAATTTAATGATGTAATTATGGACTCCTATATTGATATAAGAAATAATATAGATATTCCCCATTACCCAATTGTAAAAATTTTAAACTATGGTAATATATACCTCTGGTATTGACATTGATACAACTCAATGATTTTATTCAAGTTCCACAGTTTACTTCTGTGTGTATATAGTTCTACACTATTGTATCACATGTGCATGTCCGTTAGTCTACCATCCCAGTGAACAGTTTTTCACCACATGCATTCATATCTAATTGATCCCTCTCCATTTGTTGAAAAAGCTATCCTCTTTCCATTGAATTGCTTTTGCACCTTTGTGAAAAATCAGTTACAAATTTTTGTGTGAATCCATTTCAAAATTCTTCATTCTGTTGCACCAGTCTATATGTCTGTCTATCCTTCCACTGTTATCACTCTGTCTGAATTTCTGTAGCTAGAGTACTTCAGATATGGTACTTGGATTCTTCCTACTTCGTTTTTCTTCATTAAGACTGAGTTAGCCACTTGACAACCTGTGCCTTTTTATGTAAATTTTGGGGTAAGATTTTCTACATGTAGAAACTTCTTTTCTAGGGTTTTTATAGGAAGTGCATTAAAGCTAGCAGTCATTTTTGGGGGAAATGACATCTTTGATATGTGTTCAAATGTACATACACAATATATCTCATGAATTTAGGTCTTCTATAAATGCTTTTATCCATGTGTTTTAGTGTTAGGCACACAAGAATTCAAAACCTGTTGAATTCCCACATATTTTGTAAAGTTTATACCTAAGTACATAATTTTCTTTGGAGCAAATATTAATGCTCCAGAGTTTGGGAGGTTTTAGTTTTGGTTTCCCTGTATTCATTCTTATTATCTAGAGGTAGAACTGATTTTTATGCATTGCTCTTATATCCTGAAGCCTTGTAATTAACTAACTCAATGGTTTGTTTTAGAAGTTTTAGGGTATATTCCTTGGAATTTTTTACATAGCCACTCATGTCATCTGTCATTAATTTTCAATAATTTAATATTGATGTGTCTAGGAGTGGATTTATTTTGAGTTAATCTTATTAACATTCATCAGAATTATTGACTATGTAAATACATGTCTAACTAAATTGAAGAAGTTATTTCAGCCCCTATTCATTCAACTTTTTTTCTCCATTGTATCCTTTGTCCTCTTATGGAATTTTGGTGACGCCATCTTAAACTTTTTTATTGTATTACCACAGGTCTCTGAAGGTCTGTTAATTAATCTTTTCTTCTTTTTGTTGTTCAGATTAGATACTTTTTATTGTTCTATCTTCAGGACTACTGTTATTTCCATTCTGTTATTAAACACATTCAAGGAGCTGTATTTTTTAAATTATAGTTTTAGTATTTTTGACTTTTAAAAAAATCTATTTTTATATTTACTATTTCTGTTTAGGATTTTCTGACTCAATATTCAAGAGTGTTTGACCTCACTTCCTGGAGTATCTTTAAAGTTTTTGAGAGATAAATGTCTGCATCATGTAGGCATTTGTGCCTGTGGATTATCAGTTCCCATAAGAGTTGAGATTTTCCTGATTCTTTGTATGCTGAGTAACTTTATATTTATAATATTACAATCTTATACACCCTATAAATCTAATTTATGGGTCTTACTTATATTCTATGAGTATTCCTCTGTGTGTGTGTATTTTAGTATTTAATTGACCCAGTTTGGTTCAAGTTTTAAATTCCAACCAGTCTTCTTTGTCATTCCAAAGTCAGTCTCATGTCCAAAGTCATTGCAGTGTTGTACACTTGCCAACCATTGTCCTGCTTGGGCCTTGGATGAGAGTTTATCTCATATTTTGGTTCTCAGTGATTATGTACATGTTATTTGGTGTTAAGGCATACACGTGTTGCTCAGGCTAGTAATTCATGGAGTTGCTTCCCTGAGCTCCTTTCCTTTCATGATCTCCCTTGTCTTTTTGGGTTTCTTGGAGCTTCCCTTTTGGTCTTGCAGCCAGAAATCTTCATTTATTCTGTTCAGCTATACTCTTGCCATACTGCACCCACATGTGCAGCCAGTCAGTGAGAGGACTGAGTATAAAAATGTTCCAGCTTTTGTAGGATCACATAGCCACCACTGTCACAGGATTCCTTTGGGGCTAGGGGTACACAGGCATGGGAAAGAATAAGAAAAGAACAAAACAAAACAGAGGCTTTGCACCTCTCTCCCATGTGTCAGAACTGCTTCATCTTGAGCTCTGACTCTGCTGTTGCTCACTTTTAGTTATCAGGTGGTTTTAACTCAGCATGGGAAGTAGTGGAAAGAATAAAAGGATAAACTCACCATCAGGTCAGTAGTAATCCACATTTTGACCTTCTTTCTTCTCCCCGCTACTGTTTACTTTTCACGATCTGCTGCATGTATCCTGTCATGGTTTTATGACTATTCAGTGGGAGAAACACTGAATAGTAGACTGTGCTTATTCTATGTTACCTGGAATGAGAAGCCACGTCATGGTTTTTGCTCAGTGCATTAATTGATGAGGGAACCAGTATGATGTTAATAATGGTTCAAAGGACAGTTGAGGTACAAGACATTAGTGTACAATTTGACTAAGGAGCACTGCAAAAAGCTTGCTGGGTTATATACAAAACTGTTTATTGTATAGACTGTAAACTTCAGGTATAGTTTTCCATTGACTAGAAATAATTTTTATCTTTATAAAACAAAATCTACATCTTAACTGATAATTCTCTAAATGTAGAACTTACAGTTAGTAGCAAATAGTATTTTTTATTTTTACTACTTACATTTCTCAGAATAAATATTGGATGAGTATTTACTCCAATATTACTTGGAAATTATATGTCATTATTTTATCTTTTCCATGTTTTGGGTAATTTTTCCTAAAAATAATGATCCAGAGTCTTCTTACAAAAGGTTTCAACTGATGTAAGATATAATATCAAGCAAGGTGTATGACCAAAAACTATGATGAATATTAAAAATTCTTAAAAGTTTATTGGAGTAAAAAACACATTGCCATTAGTGTCTTTGAAAAGACTCTTTCTTGTATTAAACACAGTTATCTCATCATTCTTGCAACTTTCTGAAGCAGTTCTGGAAGTTCTCTTTTATAAATGCCCTTAATCACACTGTCATGATTCCTTAATACCCTTAATTAATTTAAAATATTTACCTTTCATCATCATTTTGTCTGGGGAAAAGCCAGAAGTTATATGGTGCCAGATCTGTGAATAAAATAGATTATTAGGACAGGCTAACGTTTTTATGAGCCTGTCTTTCCATTGGCTGGCTCTTGGCAGTAGCACTCACTGTATTTTTTTTAAACCACAGGTAGTAAAGACACCTGTGAAAGAAGACGTCTAGAAGTGCTTCAGAAAGTGGCAAGAATGATGGGATACATGTGTTCAAAGGCAGAGGGAGTATTTTGGGGATTAATCACAATGTATCTTTTTCTGTAATAAAATTTTTAAAATTTAAACATTCACCATATATTTTTATCACACCTCATAATACTGATTTAGACTCTTCAAGAAGGCATATTACTTTTTTCAACTCAATAAGTACTTATGACTCCTCTGTGTCAGATGCCTTGGTAGGCAATGGTGCAGAAGCCCAACATATACCATTTATAAGGTAGATCAATAACATAATGTTCTTTCCAAAATTAGTTTCTCTAGCATAATTTAGATTCTATAAATGAATATTTCAAAACCATAAGTAGTATGATTATTGAAGTATAAACTACCATATTCCTGTGATTCTCTTCAGATTTACTCAGAGCATAGTTAGCATTTCCTCAATTGGTTAGCAGAAGATATAATTTTGATTGTTGTTTTTTACTCCCAAGGAAAGCCACAGGGAAAAAGGAAGAGGAGAAAGTGAAAAAGGAGGAAGAGGCTCTGGCAATACCAAAGCTGACTGGAGAAGGCATCCCTGAAAGAGAGTGGTACCCTCCCCCTGACCCTGACTTCTGCACATATGTGTGCGAAGTCACCAAGTCAATCCTGCCCATAACCAACATTAAGGAGCAGATTGAGGTTCTGGCCAAGTAAGTTCTCTCTGTAAACATACACATTTTTAATTTATTCATTTTTAATAGTACATGTTTGCAGTGCATAATGTTTATATTCCTTGTGGGAAGTTGGTAGATGCACAGAACACATATTAATTCCTTTTTTCATCCTCTTCCTTCTCCTCCTTCTCCCTCCCTCTGTATCTTGATCCCCTTCCCCTTTGAAAAAGATCTGTCCCCCCACTTCCTATTACCTATCCTTTATCCTGCTCTTTATTTACATCTTAGGTTGCTTATATAAGAGAAACTATGCAATACTTAAGCTCGTGTCTGATTTGCTTCACTTAACATTATGGCCTCAAAGTGCATCAATTTTTGCATTCAATTTTGTCTTTATAGCAGAGTAGTACTCCATTGTGTGTGAATGCCACATTTTCTTTATCCATCCATTCATCCGTTGATGGACATATGAGCTGCTCAAAGATTTAGCTATTATGAATTGTGCTGTTATAAACATGTGTGTGCATGTGTCACTATAATCATCCTTAATTTCCTGTTAACTTAATCTGAAGCCCTGCATAACTTACACTGTCTTATCATGACTGAGCTTATTTGAATTTGGTTTGTTAGATAGCTGTTTTGTATTGACAGATTTTATTCAAAGCTGTTAAGATTGATAGTATAAAGTCTGCGAGTATAGGCAACTACACTGAAGATGACAAGATTCACTAGGATAACCACTCTGGTCTGATTATTACCTGCCTTTGAAGTTTTATACTGTCTACCATGTTTTATTTTTACTAATATTGTTATGTACTGCTATATTCAATTATACTGCTATATCCAAATATGCCTGATGATATAGACAATTCTATTGAAGATAACTAGAGACAACACAGTAACTATTGTAGATCACCTGGTACTGTGGTTTTATATGACTTTTTGGTTTTGTGTTTTTATAGGAATTTTTTTTTAATCTTGCTATGTTTTGTTTTTCCCTCTAATACAGAAAGGATAGAAATACATATAAAGACTCATGTATGTGTAGCTGTTCATGTATGTCTCACTGTATAAATGTCTACTTTGCATGCTTTAATTTCGTAACTTGAGCAACAATTTCTAAGAGGACAATATGTAATTTTTCAACTAGTGATTTCTTACTGTTTATCTTTTTTAAAAAAAATTCTGTATTATTTCTACCCTTTTCCTGTTTTTTTTTCTCTTTAAATAAAAAAAAAGAATATTGGGAAACATTTTAAGTACTCATAATATGTAAAATGGGTTAATTATATTTCCTATACAGAGCATCTCGATGGACCCTACCTCCTGATCTACTCTGCCTGTGTTTGTTTTTGTTAGTGAATCAAGGCCATTATGTTAAAGATTATAGCCAACCTTCTCTGCCTCATTTCTGCTATGCTATTTTTCTGCCATTGGTTGTCTACTTTTCTCCTTCATTCCACTGTCTGCCCCATTCATTGAAGTCTCTCTGCCACTGTTCCTGAAATCTTGATTTTTTTTCTCTCTCTAGAATGTCCTTCAGTATTCTTTGTAGGGTTGGATTGGTGGTCATGAATTCCCCCAGTTCCTCTTTGTCATGGAAGCATCTTGTTTCTCCATTAATTTTTAGGGATAGTTTTGCAGGGTACATCAATTTGGGTTGGAGGTTATTTTCTATTAGGGTTTGGAATACTTCTCTTCAAGCTCTTCATGATTTGATGGTCTGTGTCAAGAAGTCTGCCATGATTTTGATGGGTTTTCCTTTATAGGTGGTCTGTTTCTTTTCTCTAATGGCTTTTAATATTCTGTTCTTGTATTGAATTTCTGGTATCTTGATTATATGTCTGGATTATTATATGTCTTAGCTCTATTTTGGTTGTAGGTGGCTGGAGTTCTGTATGCCTCAGATATCTAAATATCATGTCCTTTTTCTATGTTTGGGAAGTTTTTCTTAATTATTTCTGCAAATAGCCTTTGTATTTCCTTTCTTTTTACCCCTGCTTCTTCATTTACATTTTTTATTCTTAAGTTACAGATCCTCTTATTGTCTTCTAGCCTTTGTATTGTTACTGTTTCCTTGTTATATTTGAGAGATCTTTCCTTTCATGATCACTCATTTCAAACCTGTCTTCAAGTTTGATAGTCTATCCTTAGTTTCTTTCAAGCAGTTTTGCCAGATTTCAATGGAGTTTTTAATTTCCTGGTAGTCTCTTTGAATCTGCTTCATGTATTCTAGGTTTTCTTTATATTCTTCATCGAATGTTTCTCTCCTTTTTTTGTGTTCCTCCATTCCTCCATCTGTGTCTTCTTGAGAGGTGCTTAGCATTTCTTTTGTTAATCTTCTTATGTCTTGCTTAACTTGAATTAATATTTCAATTTTGAGCGCATCAATGATGTCACAAAGATATCTCTTTATGTTAGCTGATGCTGTGTCTGATATTGCATGCTTGCTGCCCTCAATCTCTTTTGTATTTACCTCTCCTGGATCAATATTTGCAGGGTTGAGGGCTGGGGGCTTTTTCTTATTTCTTTCTCTTGTCATGTTTTTGGTTTCTTCCATATAGGTGTATAGTGGAGGTCCCAGCCCCTTTCCTTGTTGGTTATGGTTCTTCTGAAGCATGCTGGCTAGGGATCTCTGCCCTCTCCAGTGTGCTGTTGGTTATTGAGGTGTAAGCAGGTGTGGCATATGCTGGCCTCTCCCCTCTGAGCCAGTCAACTTGCAGGGGCCTTCACCATGTTAGTGTGTGCCTCGCGTACAGGTTTGGTTTGGGGCAGCTTATTGGGTCCTAGCCAAGCAGATCCCACTAATCTGCTCTGGGTAAGGAGCAACCAATTGAAGTCACTACCATTCCTTGTTCATGCTCATCCTGCCCAATTCCAATATGTCATCCAGTAGGTCACCCCTTTCCTGTGGGAGGGTCTTATTCTGAGCACACATCGTGGGATAGTGCAGATCCCTCACAGGGTCTTTTCTCCTTTGGGCTCACCAACCCCCGACTTCAGTGTGACTGTGGCTCCTGCAAGTCACAGCAGGTGTGAGTTTGGGCGGCTTGGTGGGTTTTGATGGGCCCAAATTCAGGCGGCCCAGTGAAAGTGCCATGGCTGCTAATCTTAGCTTCTCCAATGGTAGCCCCAAGACTGTGTGTTTGACCAGTTTTTTTTCCTTCTAGTTTCTTCCTGGGTTGAGAGGATCCATCTCCCTCTGTCTGGATCTCTCCAGGATGTTTTATTCTGGCATATGAGTTGTTTTTCTCTGGGAGGATCTGTATTTTGCTGCTTACTGATCAGCCATCTTTAGCTCCTCTCCCTTTTTCCCCATTCTTTAAGTTGTCTTCTCACTCTGCTGGTTGTTTTTTTCTGTGCAGGTTTTTTATTTAATATAATTCCATTTGTTGATTCTCAGTAATATTTTCTGTACAACTGCTGTTCTGTCCAGGCAGTTCTTGCCTGTGCCTATGGCTTCAAGATTAAGGTTAAGCGTTTCTGTTTTAACATTTAGTTTTTTTATTCATTTTGATTTTATTTTAGTGCATGGTAAGAGACAGAGGTCTATATTCAGTCTTCTGCATGTGGAGAACCAGTTTTCCCAGCTCCATTCATTAAGGAATTTGTCTTTCTTTTATCAGTTTTCTCTTTTTAACAAATTTTTGAGAAATTCTCTGCAATAAAATTGAATTTTACAGCACCCTAGTTTTGACTCTGCAGAAGAAACATAATGAATTGAAAAGGACCTTAGCATGCATGTTAGCCCACTTTTCTATGAAGAATCAGAACTAAGGGCTAGAAATTACTGAGAGAAAAAAAGTCTATTATGTTCTCCAACCAAACCATCCAAAGCATCTTTCAGTGTTATCTTAGGAGAATTGTAAGTCAAAAGTTTGGAAATTAAATCATTCCTGAAGTGTATGAAATGCTCGTAATTTAAAAAAAAATCATAATATGAATTATTTATGAACTCACAAAGTATTTTAATACAAATAACCATCCCCTATTTTTCTGTCTGGTATTTTGTGCTCCACCTTGCTCTCATGTGAGGAGTGAGAGTTCTCAGAGGTGGCTGCTGGGATGGGAAGGAACAATGAAGCTGTCTTCTTCAGTAGAGGGGTCAGGCTGACTCCACTAGGATGAGGCCTAATACATGCCTGGGGGTTGGAAACTACCATCCAGGGTTGGCTCCTCTGCCTATCGAAGTAGGGGAGTGCTGGCCACTGCACCCACTGCAGTCTCCTTGGTAGTCTGTATCTACTCCAAGTAGAAGTGAGTAGAAGTTCTCAGATCTGGATGTGGAAACAGCAAGTTTCACAACTGCCAGGTCATTGACTTTTGTCAGCCAGGGCTGGAAAAGAGCACTTTTGTTGACTGAAATTTTTCTGATGTCTTTAAGAAATGATGACTCAAGTAGATCTCTGATTCAGCTCCTAAAAACATTTGTCAAATTCCCCCATGTTTCCTTTATAGTAGAGGTCCTTTTTACTTCTCCCAAGCCTGTTTTTGCAGAACCAGTACTGAACCAAAAGGAAGATGCTCTACATCAAGCAATTGGAAAGCAACTGTTTATTATGTTGGTAGGCTGGTGGGAATCAGCAGCCCCGAGCCAGGTTTTTGGTTTAGTTTATATAGGTTTGAAAGCAGGAAGTATAAAAGCTTGAGAGTGTGGTTAAGTTTTGTTGGGTTGGGTTAGTCATCATCTGTTGCTGGGTAGAAATATGTTAGAAAAACAAAATATATTTTTTAGGTGGGAAAACACAGACACTGCAGCTGGACATGATCAGGTTGACCTGGGTCAGGCTGTCTACAGGCACAGTTGGTTAAGCCTGACTGGGTTTAGCAGTCTAGCTATGTGGTGGACAGGTGAGTATATCTTGTCCCAATATGCTATCAGGCAGCTAGTTAGTTTCAAAATTTCTGTCACATTTTCCCCTCTGCTTTATTCATAGGGAAGATTCTTCTTCCTTAGTTTTAAGGATCTGATAAGAGAGGGGTAACATTTAAGAGGAGCTGATAGTATATGACCTGAATGTGTACAGTCAGAAATCAAGTCAGGATGCAACTCATAAAAGGGCCTAGGAGAAGGACTGTCAGGAAAGCCATTAAAGGTCCAAGCAAAGCTCCCATCCATGAGGGGAGAGAATCCAGGGAGCTCCACTGGGAAGAGTCATTCATCATATTTTTAGCCCTTTGTTAGAGTTGCTTCCACAACCGACAGGAGTTTTCTCTTACCATTCCTGATTTGTTGGCATAATAGCAACATTTGTCTTCCAGGAAAAAGGAAGTACCTCCCTGCTGGGCCATCAAGAGGTCTAAGGTCCATCTGTTTTATAAAATAATCATGATTAAAGAGTCAGTCTGTTCCTGGAAGATGTCAGTAGAGCTTTGTATATTTTCAGAATCTCCTATTATTTGATTGGTTAACAGTATGTATTGACTTTGCCCCCAAACCAATGGCTGTTCCCCCCCATATCCAAGCCTCCCACTATTGCTATGCTGGTTAGAATAGGCAGAAATATGGGGTTCATTTTTATGTGTTGCTCTGGAGGAGATGGGGGCCGCAATTGCCCAAGTAGATGTTGAGGTCCAGGACCAGGAAGGCAACATCACAGCGGCTCATGTTTTGTGGAGAAAACATATGATACACTCCATTAAAACATATAAAGAAGGTTCCAGCATTATCCTGGAGTGAGAAACTGGGCAGGGTTACAGAGGCACAGTTCACTGACACATTGGGAGAGCCTCCCTTTCCTAGGAAGAAGGTGGAATTTCCCATTACTTGGATTGGGGAGGTTTGAAGTAGGTCTGCTGAGGACTGGGCAGTATTAAATCTTGAGGCATTTGAGGTTAGTCCTAGTGCTCATTAGGACAGGGTAGTGAGAGGCATGCAGAGCCAGTGGTCCTGCCCCAGGACTGGATCAACCTGTTGGAGGACAGCATGACTCCCAGTAACCAATTGTAATAGGTCTGGAGCAAGTAGAGAGAAGTCATTGGTAGAATTGTCTCTGGCTGGGGAGGATCAGATACAAGGACCAGAATTGTAGATATAAAAACCTTCTGGGCTTGAACTAACATCACTGGTGTTTACCTGTGCCATCTACTCGAATGACTAATATGCAGTCAGGCATCCAGATGTCATTATTAGGATATTAATACTGTCCTGTCCATGATACTGGACAGGATTATAGGTGTGCTTTGTGTAATTTAAAGGGACTAGGGTCTGAGTAAAGGTTGGTCTTTCATTGTAAGGAGAGTTCTCCCAACACATTTGTATTTCATTGTTTTTCCTTTCTGGACCAAACACTACAGTACCAGGAGTGTATGTTATTACATTTATCAAAAGGGGTATTGCTTTTTTGGAATGGGGGTTCTTGCTAACCTTGACAAACATATTTATTATTGGTTTGGCAAACCCTTTCCCAACTCAGGTCACCTCAGCCTGTAATGTAGTCATTAGTCTGCTTATTGGGGCAGGCATCAAAGTATAAGTTCACATTGGTCTGGCAAGGATCCCATTTAGTACTGTTGGAAGAGGTATTGAGTTCCCCACAGGCAAATTTAGGACTCCCAATATCTTCCCTTCCCATATGCTCCAAGTAAGTTTAAACATATTATCTATAGGGAATTCATTTAATTTTGGTTTAGGCAACTCAAAGTCAGTAGCCCAAGAACTACATTTATGTAAGAAAGAAGAAAAGCAACCTTTTTATGGGGTTTCCAGTCAGTCATTAGTTGTGATCCAGAGAGTGAAAGTGAACTTTGAGATTAACAGGAGATAAGGAACTAAGAACCAGGCTGAGTAACAGCACATTGAAGTTAAAACCTAGAAAAATAGTTCAAGGTACCCAGTCCAATAGTTAAACTAATATAAAAGAAAGTGAAGGTGACTTTGTGGGAGGTTTTGTAGTCCTCTGGGGATATAGCCCAGAGTCCTGCAGTAAGCACCAAAATGAACAAGAGAAGGGGAACTAATAACCAAACCGGGTAACAGAACATGAGCCAGTTGAGACAGGTACTCTGGTGTACAACATAAACTCAGTCTTCAGCTATGCATGTACTTGTTGGCCCCTGGAGTGGTAAGAGGAGGCTTTGAGTGTATTGGCTCTTTAGGGTGGTCTTTAGGGAACTCATCAAGATAGGCCTTCCAACAACCATTGGGATGGGCCCACTTGATCCTGGAGTGACGCATCCAGGACTGGATCTCTGCCACTTTTACTGTGGTGAGAATAAATAATTACATAGAGGCCTTTCCAAATTGGGGACAAGGGATCCTTTTTTTAGTCTTTAACCCAAACCATATCACCTGGACTGTGGGTATGAGCAGGTGTGTCAGTGGGAAAGGGTGCCCCTTCTGTTATATTTTTATGTATCTAGGAGAAAGTCTTCCCTAATTGAACAAATTGTTCTTATAAAGTGATTTTTACCACCAAGGGGATTTTATAGATCTCCTTGGAGGTCCTTAATTAGAGTTGGGGATCTGCCAAGTAACTTCAAAAGGGGTGTGTTCAATGGGCCTTGGTGACATCCTGACTTTCAGGAGGGTCTTGGGCAATGATTCTACCCATGATACCTAAGTTTCCTGGTAGTATTTAGTCAGGACTAACTTTAGGATTCTGTTTATCTGTTTAACTTTGCCAGAACTCTGGGGCCTGTAAGCAGTGTGGAGATTCCATTTGATCTTTAGCTCCTTGGCTAATTTCTGGTCATTTCTACTGCAAGCAATGATCCATTATCATTGTCTATAGTCAGGAGCAGCCCATATCTAGGAATTTCTCTCAGTAACACCCTACATACTTCAGAGGCCTTTTCAGTGTGGGTGAGGAATGCTCTGGCCACCCAGAAGTGCAAACAAGAACCAATAAATATTTGTAGCCCTGACATGGTTTTACTTCAGTGAGTGAAATCTATTTGGAGATCTGTGAACAGTGAAACTCCTGTGTGTTGTATTCCAGGTGGTGGTCAAGGGCCTGTTGAAGCCATAGTTCTGGCATAAATTTGACATCTTTGGCTAATGGTTGTACAGATAAATGTCAATTTTAGGATATAATAATATTGACCCAGAAGCTGGGCCATAGCAGTCTTTCTTCCATGGGTGATGTCACGGTGATGCTTTACCCAGGTGTATGCTAATTCCTTTGGAATGATTATTCAGTCATCTTGAGGGACCCAGAGACCATGTGGGTCATTGTTGGGCTGCTTCTTGTGCCCATTTTATCTCTTCTTGGCTTTAGTGAAGAGATCCTTGCTGGAGACTAAGAACAGTCTTTGGCAGTATCTCATGTAGAACGTTTAAATTTTGGACTAAGTCATTGTCTCCCCAGGTAGATCCTTTTGCTGTAATTTGGTGGCTTAATCTGCCTTTTGGTTTTGAAGTGTAATGGTGTCTTTTACCTTTTGATGTCCCTTACAATGTACGATGGCAACCTTCTTAGGTTTCCATACAACAGCAAAAAGTTGTGAGATTTCATCCATGCATTTAATTTGTTTTCCTTTGGCTGTGAAAAGGCCACATTTTCAAAAAAAAAAAATTTTTTTAGAAGGCCACATTCTCTATATAATATCCCATGGGCATGTACTGTGGCAAAGGTATACCTGGAATCTGTGTGGATATTTACCTCTTATCTTTGGCCCAATGTAGGTCCTATATAGAGTTCCCAGAGCTTGGTCCACTGAGCTAATCAATTTGGGAAAGTAGGCCCTTCTCATCCTTTGGCTGGATGGTAACTTCCTGCAGTGGCCAGCAGGCCTCCATCAGTGACCCAAGTGGTCTTCCACAGTGACCCAGTGTCTTCCTGGTCAGGGAACCAAGAATGTTGCAGAACTGGTATTGAACCAAAAGAAAGATGCTCTACACGAAGAATTTGGAAAGCAACTGTTTATTACACTGGCAGGCTGGTGGGAATCAGCTCCAAATCACTAGCCCCTTATCAGCTTTTTGGCTTAGTTTATATAAGTTTGCAAGCAGGAAGTACAAAAGTTTGAGAGCAAGGTTAACTTTCATTGGGTTGGGTTAATCATCATCTGTTGCTGGATAGAAAGTTCTTGAAATGTGTTAGAAACACAGAATATATTTCTAGGTGGGAAAGCACAGACACTGTAGCAAGACATGGTAAGGTGGACCTGAGTCAGGCTATCCATGAAAAGCAGCTGGGCACAGTCAGGCAGGCAGGCAGTGGGCAGGATGAGCATGTCTTGTCCCAATGTGATATCAGGCTGCTAGTTAATTTTAAAATTTCAAAATTTCTGTCACATTGTCCTCTCTTTTAAACAGGCTGGAAACAGGCTGGGATGAGAGTCAAAGGCCAGGCCCTTGCCTGTGCTTTCCTGGCATCATACACATGCCCAGGCTGGATGGGGTTCAGCAACTCTGCAGCCCTCTCCTCCACTCATCACTCCCTGGGTTTTTACTACCAACCTTCATAGAGCAGTGAGAGAAAATTCTTTTAAGCTTACCTTTACCCAAAATTATGGGGTCTCTTAGTTGACAAAGGTTTGTTGCAGGTGTGTTTATTAATGCATTTGATGAGAGCCTACTATTAGGAAATTTTTCCCATCATTTCCCACTGAACTGATTTTTGTCTCTTGATCCTCTTCCTC
Organism: Hydrochoerus hydrochaeris; assembly: GCA_004027455.1. Taxonomy (NCBI): domain Eukaryota; kingdom Metazoa; phylum Chordata; class Mammalia; order Rodentia; family Hydrochaeridae; genus Hydrochoerus; species Hydrochoerus hydrochaeris. The sequence continues at coordinate 16,488 of PVLA01017157.1, forward strand.
ACTCCTTCCAGTGTCACAGAATGTGATGTCTTTCTCTCAATTAAAAAATTTTTTTTCTGAAATTAAATAAGAACTGGATGCAGTGGTGGATATCTGTAATCTCAGCATTTGAGGGCCAGGGAGTGAGGCAGGAGGATCGCTGTGAGTTTGAGGCCAGCCTGAACTACATAGTGGAACCATGTCAAATAAAAAATAAAAATAAAACTATAAAACTTGAAAATGACTGTGAATCCAAAGGGAAATATTTGTATTTTTATTATCTCTGAGTTTAAATTCGTTGAAAGACCACTTATGTTAATATAATGCACTTGGATTTCATATTAAGGCATTTAAAAATACTTTTAAAAAGTAAGATAAATTTTAAAATCATGTTTATATTTAGTGTGGTATTGATTTGCATCTTTTCTATCTTGCTATACATATTGGGAAGTTAGTGTTGATTTTCATCTTCACATTGAATGAAATTGCTAGAATTTCAGCTTATATATAAGTATAGTGGTTTGAGTACATTAAATACAATGTTAAATTACACAATACAAGTGTGTTTTTTTAGAGTAAAGCAGCCATAAAAATTAGAGAGAATGTAGGTTTTACATGTATCATCAGACATATAAACAAAAAGCATCCAAAGTGAGATGTTAAACTTGATGAAGAGTGAGATGTTAAATGCAATTGATTTTATTTTAATGTAATTGATACAGATATGTGGCAGAAAAAATGGGTGGTAAGATTCCGGAAGACAAACTACATGATTTCAGCTGGGAACTTCACATAAGTGAACTAAAATTTCAACTTAAATCCAATGTTATACCAATTGGATATATCAAGAAAGGAATCTTCTACCATCGAGCTTTGCTTTTCAAGGTACCGTATTCAAGACAACTTTCTTATTTGCCAATAAATTAAAATGTTTTTCCTATATCATATTGGAATAAGTAAGTTGCTAACATGTACCTAGATAATATCAATCCTATTATTTAGATCTACTTATGTTAGACATATATATATATATATATATATATATATATATATATATACATACCCACTCGTGTATATATTCACCAGACTATTGGAAGCATATTCATTTAACATTGATCATGTACTTTGTACAGACTGGGCTTCTGCTAGGGTCTGGGAGCATAGAGACACTAGAATATAGAGACACTGAATTGACAGATCCTAGTTCTCAAGGGTTCCTCAGCCAGATATCTTCCAAGTAATGTCAGGAAAGATTTCAGAAAAGGAAGTATTAGAGGCTACTTAAAATTTCATCAAATAAAGAAGAAAGACAAGCTCTAAAGAGACCAAAGATCCTTATACAAAGTAACACAAGCAGAAGAGTCAGTGGTCCACTTGAGGAATTCAGGTAAGTTTTCTGGTTGAAAAATGGGAAGGGTTGAATGAGGCCAGAGTCCTGATCACGAAGCATCCTGTGAGTTGGACCATTACCCTAAAGTCCAAATGTAGCTGCTAACAGTTGTCAGGGAGGAGGGGAAACATGGTTTTGAAAGACTATTCAGGTAACAGAATGGGGAAAGAAATGGAGCAATGCCACAGACAAGAAGACCGATTAGAAGGTGGCTGAAACAAGAAGCATGGATAATATGTACTGATACATTTTAGAATTTAGAGGGAGATTTAGGAGATGCAACCAAAAGGAGTTGGTGGCTGCTGAGATGTGTGTGAGAGATCGTGTGGAGAGAGAATGGAGTGATTTTCAGGCTCTGGGCAGAGCAATGGGGAGGGTGGCATTACTCAGGGAGATGGGCA
>PVLA01017158.1:0-18251 GCA_004027455.1 Hydrochoerus hydrochaeris
AGCAAGAATAAATAAAATTGATAAAATCCTAGCCAACCTTATAAAAAAGAGGAAATAAAAAGCTCAAGTCTGTTCAATAGGAAATGAAAAGGATGATATCACTACAGACCCTGTGGAAATATAGAAAGTCACCAATACCTGCTTCAAAAACCTTTACTCTCATAGGTTCGATAAAAAAGAAGAAATGGACCAATTCCTAGAAATATATGAATTACCAAAGCTGAATGTAGAAGATGTAAAACTGCTGAATAAAGTAATTTCAGTTAATGAAGTTGAAAATGTAATTAGAAGCTTGCCAACAAAGAAAAGCCCAGGTCCAGAAGGATTCACTGAAGAATTCTACAAGAAATTCAAAGACTTAATGTCAACACTCTTCAAACTCTTCAGTGAAATTGAAGGGGAAGCAATTCTCCCTAACTCATTCCTGGAAGCAAGTATTACCCTAATACCAAAACCAGAGAAAGACTCAACCAAAAAAGAAAATTAAAGGCCAATCTTTCTAATGAATACAGATGCAAAAATTCTCAATAAACTACTGGCAAATAGAATGCACCCAGTCATCAGGCAGATTACACACCATGATCAAGTGGCATTTATCCCAGGAATTCAGGGATGGTTGAACATATGCAAATCAGTAAATGTAGTACACCATATCAACAGAGCAAAGGACAAGAACAACATTGCCATCCAATAGATGCAGAAAAATCTTTTGACAAAATGTAATGCTCATTCATGAAAAAAACCCTACAGAAATTCAGAATAGATAATCTCTATCTCAATCTGATAAAAGTCACATATGATAAACCAACACCTAATATCTAACTAAATGGACAAAAACTGAAGACTTTCAACCTAAAATCAGGAACTAAACAAGGATGTTCATTATCACCACTCCTATTCAATATAGCTCTGCAAACATTAGCCTGAGCAATTAGACAAGAAAGAGAAATAAAAGAAATAAGGATAAGAAAAGAAGAAATTAAATTATCATTATTTGCAGGTAATATGATACTCTACATAGAAAATCCCAAAAGCTCCACTGAAACTAAATTCAGTAATATACCTGGATAAAAGGTCAACACTCAAAAATCAATAGCATTCTTGTACACAAACAAACTTACTGAGAGGAGAAATAAGGGAAAGCACATCCTTAACTATAGCATCCAAAAAAACAAAATATTTAGGAATCAATCTAACAGAGAAAGTAAAAAATCTATACAATGAAAACTACATTACTCTGAAAGTGGAAATTGAAGAAGATTACAGAAAATGGAAAAATATTCCCTGTTCATGAATAAGAAGGACAAACACTGTGAAAATGTGAAAATGGCCATTCTCCCAAAATTGTTACAGAAATTTAATGCAATTCCAACCAAAATACCATTTGCATACCTCACACATCTAGGGAAATTATCCTTAAAATTCATCTGGAACTAGAATTTCAAAGGCAATTCTGGGCAACAAAGCTAAGGCAGAAGGCATCACAATACCTGACTTGAAATTGTATTACAAAGCCACTGTGATAAAATCATCATGGAACTAGAACAAAAACAGACCTGAAGATCAATGGAACAGATTAGAAGATACAGCCACAACTACAAATACAGCCACCTCATCTTTGACAAAGGGTTCAAACATGTACACTGGAAAAATCATAGCCTCTTTAATAAGTGGTGCTGGAAAAATTGGCTCTCCATATACCAAAATCTAAAACTAGATCCATGTCTATCACCATATACTAAAGTTAAAATGGATCAAAGATCTAAATATTAAAACAGAAATACTAGGGGTCAGGGATTTAGCTTAGTGGTACAAATGTCTACTTTGCAAGCACATGGTCATGAGTTTGATCCCTGGTACAAAAAAATTAAAATAAATTAAAATAAATAAATAAAATAAAATAAAACAGAAACACTAAATCTAGTGAAAGACAAATTAGGTAGAAATCTTGATGACATGGGAGTAGGCAAAGAGTTCAGAAACAAAAGTCAAACTGTACAGGAAACACTTCCAAGAATCAACAACTTGGATATCATCTTATTAAAACATTTTTGCATGTCAAAGGAAATCTCCAACAGAGTAAAAAGAAAACCCAACAATTGGGAAAATATCTTAGCCAACTGTCACTCAGACAAAGGATTTCTGTCTAGAACTTATAAATTTTTTTTAAATTAGGTGCCTGAAATCAAAGACCCAATCCAAAAATGGGCATCTGACTTGAATATACACTTCTCAGATGAAGAAATACAAATAGAAAATAAATATATGAGAAAATGTTCAACATCAAAGGTCATTTGGGAAATGCAAATTAAAACAACACTGAGATCGCATCTCACCACAGAAAGAATGACCAAGATCAAGAAATCAACCAACAACAAATGATGGAGGGGCTGTGGGGAAAAAGGAGCTCTTTTCCACTGTTGGTGGGGTAAGAGGAATTTTCTCTAGTTAAAAGTACATGGTCTATGCTGCTCATCTCCTCCCAATATTCTGGGAATTGAGCCATTATAGTTAAAGCTGCCTAGATTAAATTCAGACAAGGATTAAGCTGACTAGAAAACCTGGGTTGCGAGTTAGAAACAGCCCCCTCCCATGTTTAAGGAATTTATGGAGTGTACCTTCCCTGGGCATCTGCTGCCCATATTAGGAAGCACCCTCCACCACCCAACTCTAGACCACCCTATAGTCGCCCCCTCCAGTGAATATAGAAAGCCATTTAAATTAACCAATGCCATCTGCTTCTGTGACCATGCTTGCAAAGACCCCTCCTCCCTTTGTTCGGTAGTTTAAAAGCCATGCTCTGGCACACCTCATGGCTCTCTGTTCCTGTGTGTTCAGTGAGCCCCATGCATGCTTGGACAATAAAACCCCTTCCCTATTGCATGAGAAGGTGTCTGTTGACTTCTTCCTACATGCGGTGGGCATCTCGACCCTCACAGTGGGAGTGTAGACTGGTGCAGTCAGTGTGGAAATCAGTGTGGAGGTTCCTCAGAAATCTAGGATTGGACATTCCATTTGACCCAGCTATCCCAGTTCTCGGCATTTTCCCAGAAGAATTAAAGACATCATACCACAGTGATATATGTGCATGCATGTTTATAGCAACACAACTTGTAACAGCCAAATCTTGAAAAAGCCCAAGTACCTATAAATAAAGTAATGATAAAAAAGATGTGTTTCTTTTTTATAATGGAGTACTTCTCAGCTTTAAAGAAGATTACATTAAGAATTTATAAATGGACCTGACCAGAGATGATACTAAGTGAAATAAATCAAATTCACGTGGGCAAATACAGTATTGACTCCCTAGTGTAAGAAACTAAACAATTTTATATGTTCCAAAATCTAAAATAAATACTGTATAAGGGTAAGAAACTGTGCAAAGAGAAAAAGTAATTGGAATAAGGGAATGGAGGAAAGAAGGAAGAGAAAATGAAAAAGACATAAATCTGTATATAATATATATATATATATATATACACACACACACACATATATATGATAGCTAAAATGACTATGCTACTAATTGTACTAGTTGTTGGAAAAGAACAGTTAATGCTCATATGTTTAGATCAAATTTACATGTCTATCTGTTAACCTAAGCAACCCTATTGAAGATAACAATATGCAATATTAGAACAATTTTCAAATTCCCATCATCTTGTTTTGCAACCTATAATGTCATCATATTTGGTTTATTGTTGTTGTTTGTTTATCTTGTATTGCATTTTGTTTTCCTTTTCTGTGTCTTTCTTATTTTTTTATTTTACAGACAATAAGACAAAAGAGAACAGAACAGAACAGAACAATGTAAGCAACACAGCACTACACAACAAGAGAACCGGATATTAACAGTAGCTACCATAATGTCTCTTTCTTTGAAATAGTTGAGCATAGCTCCACACACAGTAATATCAAACATAATGAAATAGAATAAAACCATTCAAAAAGGCATTCTGGACCAAATAACAGAAAATGAACAATAGCTATTATAATATCTCATTTTCCATAAAAAATTTGTTTATACTATCATACATATTAAAATCCAATAAGACACAACATGATAGAACCAATGGTAATATAAGAACAAAAGTGTGGTAGGACTTCAAAGCAAGATGATATTAAATCAGCAATGACTGTCATATTGTCTTGTTTTCTTCAAAGTAGCTGTTCATACCATCACACACAATAAGATCAAACAAAACACAATAAAACAATTCCAACCAATATTCTGTCTTTTAAATTTAAACTATGTAAAGAATGAATGGAAGGAAATATACAATTTGTAGTGGAGATTTCTATAGCTTTGAAAACTTTGCCATAAAAGTAACTCAGAGAGTTAAACATATCTGTGCACTTAGGACTGTGAGCTTCTGTAGTGAATGGAGATGCAGAAGTTTCATTTCTCCCCACTTTTTTCCTGGGAAAGGCAGCTTGCACACAGAGGCTTAAAGAAGAATTTGGGAAAAAGAACACCCTACATGTTTGTGTCTGTTGTGTTTCAGTGTTAAGAACCCCACACAGTGTTCAGAATGATCCTGCTCTGATCCAGAGGCATGGAGTCTACAATAAGTGTTGCGTGATAACTCAACATAGGTGTGAAAGGAAGGAGATACACTATTGAAATGTATCAGAATGAAAAGCTCCACAGATTGTACCCCTCATTATAAGGTCAGAGCAGAGGCAAAAACCTAACTGAATACTTTGGTTTCTATTCCTCAGTAATAGACCAGGAGGCACACCTTGAGTTTCTGTTTACTATGGGGAAAAGCAGTTTGCAAGTGTATGGATGTATCCTGCATGCAAAGAAAGACCCTGAAGTTTCATGTGAGTTTCCCCAAGAAGACTTCACAGGAGAAGTGTAACTCGGTGTCCTGAGAGATGCTGTGGTAGGAATGGAAGCCTGCGAGCTCACAGAAGGTGGGATTCTTATCTCCACATGAGAATGAGTTGGAAGGAAATATACAAGAGCACTGTTTCTTAGTGGAGCTTTCCATAGAGTGGTCAGCTCAGGCTAAGAGAAGCTCAAACAGGTAAACATATTTACTCACCTAGGGGTGTGTGCGTCTGTATCTAATGGAGAGGCAGAGGTTTCATATGTGCTTTTTCCTGGGAAAAGCAGTTTGCACACAAAGAGTGAAAGAAAAGACACACCTTGCATGTTATGGTGTGTTTTAGTATAAAAAAATTTCCAGTGGAGAAGTGTATGATCCTTCTCTAGGTACAGAGGCTTGGAATGCACAATCAGTGTTTCTTAATAATTCCTTTTAAGAGTGAATGGAAAGAGATATACAATTGTACCACATAAGAATGTAAAGTTCTACAGCTTTGAACCCTTCGATATAAGTTCAGAGAAGAGACACAAAGTTAACTGAATACCTTGCTATGTGTTCCTCTGTGAATGCCCAGAAGGCACACATTGAGTTTCTCATTTTCCTATAGTGAAGACCAGTTTGCATATGTATGATAATGGAGCCTGCATACAAAGAAACACCGTGAAATTTATTGTGAGATTCCCTAATAAGTCTTCTTGGAAGAAGTGTAACTCAGTGTCCTGAGAAATCCTACTTTAGGAATCAAAGCCTACTGTCTCATAAAGCCTGGGCTTCCTACTTCCCTGCTCTAGGAGTGAAGGCCTGGAATGTAGTATGAGTTGTGCTTTATATTTTCCCCATAGGAATAAATGGATGGATGAATATCATTGTGCCATATGACTAAGAAAGTGTCCCAGCTGAGTCAAGTTCAGTACAAATCTAAGTGAGCAAACTTACCATTTGGGATGACTTTGAGGTGTGTGTTTCTATATGTAACTGAGATGTACAGGTCTCATGTTTCAGTTTTTGATGGTAAAAATGAGTTTGTAAAGAAAAGACTTTACAGACCTGGGGAAAAGGAACAGCCTACCACTCAGTGTGGGTTTCCCCTAGAACTTCAGTGGAGAGGTGCACTTCCATGACCACAATGATACTGTTCTACAAAGAGATGCCTGAAAGCTGACATACATGGTGCTTCCCAATTCCATACAGTGTCAATGCTGAGGCAGGGAAATTTCCCCAGCTGTCAGTTCAGAACAGAGAACAGAGAACAGAACCAAATTCTATCCTGTGAGCTTCTGCTAGTAACTGAGATGTGCACTTTGAATGTAGCAGTTTGGCCTGGTCCAAGGCAGTTGCACGTGTTTACTTATGCACATGTATGGAAGGAAACACCCTGCAGCTTGCTGTGTGTTTCCCTGATAACAGCCCCAGAGAGAAGAGGACCTCAATGTCTGAATGATCCTTCTCTAGGAATTGAGGCCTGGATTGTATAATGAATAGGTGGATAAATGTCATTGCACCCCATCACCATGGGATGTGCCCCCAGTTGAGACCAATTTAGGATAACTCTAAATGAACAAGGCCATCATTTGTAAAACAATAGGGTGTGTGCTTGAATTGACAACTGAGAGGGACAGGTTTCATTCTTTAGTTTCTGGTACCAAAGGGAAGTTTGTGAATACAAGGCTTGGCAGCCCTGGGCAAAAGAAAGAGCATACAGTTTGTTGTGTGTTTCTCTAAGAACTACAGTGGAGGAGTATGCTTCTGTGAGTACAATGATCCAGTTCCTCAAAGAGCTCACAAAAGCTACCACACAGGGTGCTTCCCAATTCTCTCATAAGAGTGAATAGAAGGCAACAGACAGTGTCAGCACTCTGGCAGGGAAATTTCCCCTGGTTTGATCAGCCTTTCTGAGAGGCTTGGGATTTCTCTAAGCGCAGAACAGAGAACAGAGAACAGAACCAAATTCTATCCTTTGCATTTGGGAACTTCTGCTAGTAACTGAGATATGCACTTTGAATGTGGCAGTTTGTCATGGCCCAAGGCACTCTGCATGTGTATGGTTATGCACCCTCAAGGAATAAAACCCCTGCAGCTTGCTATATACTTCCCTCATAATAGCCCCAGAGAGAAGAGTTCCTCAGTGTCCTGAATGACCCTGCTCTAGAAACTGAGGTCTGGATGGCAGTATGAGTGGTGCCTTATATTTTCCCATAAGAATGAACTGATGGATAGATGTCACTAGGCTACATCACCATTGGGGATGATCCAGCTGAGTCCAATTCAAGATAAGTCTAAGGGATCAAATCAATTGTTTGTGAAGACTTGGGGGTGTGCTTCACTGCATAAATGAGAGTTAAATGTCTCACTTCCCAGTTTTTGCTAGGAAAGTGTACTTTGCAAAAGAAAGGTTTTGCAGCCCTGGGGAAAAGAGACAGCCTTCCACTTGGTGTGTGATTCCCTAAGAAAAACTCCAGGGGAGAAGTGTACCTTATGACCACAGTGATGCTATTCTACAAAGCAATGCCTGAAAGCTGCCATATATGGTGCTTCCCAGTTCTATAATTGCCAGCACCGAGGCAGGAAAGTCTCCCAGCTTATTCAGCCTTGCTGTCAACTCAAAATGCAGAAAAGAACCAAATTCTATCTTTTGGTTTGTCAGCTTCTGGCAGTAACTGAGATGCACACTTTGAATGTGTCAGTTTGGCCTGGTCTATTTAAGGTAGTGTCATCTGCCTGTTTTTAGAGCAGGATGATTCTGGTTGTGCATGGAAACCTCTCCATGGAGTTCTTAGGGAAACACACCATGAATTGCATGCCATTTCTTTTCTCCTAGGCTGAAAAGCCTTTTATTCACAAACTGACTTTTACCAGCAAAAACAGAGAAGTGAAACCATACATCTCAGTTATATATAGAAGCACACACTTGACTGGGCTGGGGCACCTTCCCTGGTGATGTGGCACAATGATGTTCATCCATCCATTCCTTCTTCTGGGGAAATATAAGGGTCACTCATAGTACATTCCATTCCTCAATTCATAGAGCAGAGTCATTCAGGACACTGAAGTCCTCTTCTCCCCAGAGCCATTATCATGGAAGCACATGCAAGCTGCAGGGTGTTTTATTCAATTAGGGTGCATAACCACATATATTCAAAGTGCCTTGGACCTTAGAGATTGAAAGTGTGCATCTCAGGTACTTGCAGAAGTGCCCAAATCAAAGGATTCAGCTAGGCTTTTCTCTCTGTTCTGAACTGATGGTCAAGCTGACTATGCTGGGGAAACTTCTCTGCCACAAGGCTGCAAATGCATGTGGCCTTCCTTCACTCCTGTGTAGAAACTGGGAAGCAGCATTTCTGGCTATTTCCCATTACTGTTTGTAGCCCTTGATGATGCTGGTCATGGCTGGACTCTTCTCCATGGGAGTTCTTCTTATGGAAATACACAGCTAGTTGCAGGCTGTTTCTTTTCACTTGAGCTGCAAAACCTTTTATTTATACACTGACTTTTGCCAGCAAAAACTGAGAAATGAGACCTGTACATCTCAGTTATATATAGAAGTGCACATTCCAATATCTTCACAAATGATATGCTTGCTCACTTAGACTTATACTGAACTTGAATCAGCAGGGGCACCTCCTACAGTGATGTGGCACAATGATATTTATCTATGCACTCATTCTTACAGGGCAATATAAGGCACCACTCACACTACATTCCAGTCCTCAATTCCTGTTACAGGGTCTTTCAGGACATTGGGCTCCTCTTCTCCCTGGGGCTGTTATCTGGGAAACACACAGCAAGCTGCAGGGTGTTTCATTCCATGAGGGTGCATAAGCACACACAGGCAGTCTGCTTTGGATGAGGCCAAACTGCCATACTCAAAGTGTACATCTCAGTTACTGTGAGGGTCGAGACGTCCGCCGCGTGTAGGAAGACACCAACAGACTCCTTCTCATGCAATTGGCAAGGGGTCTTTATTGTCCAAGAAAGCATGGGGCTCACTGAACACGCAGGAACAGAGAGCCCCGAGTTGAGCCGGAGCAGGGCTTTTAAGCTTTAGAACAAAGGGAGGAGGGGTCTTTGCAAGCGTGCTCACAGAAGCAGATGGCATTCGTTAGTTTAAATGGCTTTTTACATTTATTGGAGGAGACGACCATAGGGAGGTCTAGAGTTGGGCAGTGAAGGGTGCTTCCTAATATGAGCAGCAGATGTGTAGGAAAGGTACATTCTGTAAATTCCTTGGTCAGGAGAGGGGGCTGTATTTATCTCTCAACCCAGATTTCTAGTCAGCTCTATCCTTGTCCTTATCTAACTTAGGCAGCTTTAAACTATAACAGCTCAATTCCTGGAATATTGGAAGGAGATAAGCAGCATAGACCATGCACTTTTAACTAGAGAAAATTCCTCTTACATTCCCCCCTTTTTGTGTTGTGGATCTCTAATCTTAGAGATCGGGGTGTTTATTGTTGTGATCATCTAGAATCACATATTGTTGTCTGAGGAACATTAGTTTTACATTGTCAATCTGACTTTCTAGTAGGTTTGTTATTCTATTTAATATACAGGGTCCTATAGATATTATTAAGAGTAGCACAATCAAGGGTCCCGTTAGGGCTGACAGTAAGGTGGTGAGCCATGGAGACTGGCTGAACCAAGACTCAAATAAGCCTTGTTGGGCTTCTCATTCTTTTTTGTCTTTGGTTTAATCTTTTCCTGAGTTTGGCCATGGACTCTTTAACAACTCTAGAATGATCTGCATAGAAGCAGCATTGTTCTTTTAAGGCTGCACATAATCCCCCCTCCTTAAGGAAAAGTCCTAGGGGAAGGAGGAGGAGGAATAGTAACCCTATGAACCCATAACTTGAGGGATTTTTAGTCTTTTTCAATTTTCATTGAGGCTCTGGCGGTGGTGGTGCTGGCTTGAGGTGAGATGTGTGGATCCAGGATGTGATGTCATCAACTTTAACTGTCATAGGGGTAGTCAGGAGTTTCCAGTGTGGTTTTAGGGTCTGTATCTGATGGTGAAGGATGTAGACAAAGTCTCCCACATTGTATTGGTGATGAGGTGGGTCCATCACTTGGCTGGTAGGCGGAAGAGAGTTTGTGCCACAGGACCTTTTGAATTTGGTCTAGAGCCTGGAGTCTATTAATTAAAAAGGTATGGGGTAAATGAGTGTCCTCAAGTAGGGGGCTGAGGTCCCAAATGGGGGGAGGGGTTCCATATAGGATCTCGTAGGGAGTTAGATTAGGTGGCTGTGAGGAAGGAGTGTTTCTAGCTCTGAACAAAGCATAAGGTAGGAGCATGGTCCAGTCTTTAGAGCCAGTCTCTTTGGCTAATTTTGTCAAAGTCTTTGATTGTTCTATTCATTCTCTCTACCTGTCCTGAACTTTGGGGTCTATAAGCACAATGAAGTTTCCAATCAATCCCCAATATCTTGGCCAATCCCTGACTTACCTGAGCCACAAATGCCAGTCAGTTATCAGACCCAATTACCTTTGGCAGGTCGAAATGAGGAAAGATCTCTTCCATCAACTTTTTAACTACCATCAGTGCAGTTTCCCTTTTGGTAAGGAATGCCTCAGTCCATCCTGAGAAAGTGTCTATAAAGACTAACAAATATTTAAGCCCATATCTAGTTGGCTTTATCTCAGTACAATCTACTTCCCAGAATTGTCCTGGCCGGGGTTCCTCGTAATCTCTTTCCTTTTGGGGATTTGGAGGGGAAAGCGTTGACAACCTGGCAAGCTTGGCAACTTTTGGTAACTTGTTCTGCTAGTTCCTTAATTTGGGTGGCTGACTGTTGATTAATTTTTGGCCAATAAGCATAACTTTTTTGTCCCCAGATGGGTTAACTTATGGGCCTGTTGGAGATAGGCTAGAAGTTTTGTTTTGTTTTGTTCCATCTTGGGAGTTTGGAGAGGCTCATTTGAACAGGTCTCTGATAAAGTATTGTCCTCCAGGAGCAAAGTGGTAGGGGCACTTAAGGCCGCCTGCTTCGCAGTTTTATCTGTATGGTTGTTGCCCTGTATTATAGGGCCTGTATCTTTTTGGTGGCTATTGCAGTGCACTATGGCCAATTTTTGTGGTAGCATAATAGCTGCCAAGAGTCTAAGAGTTTCTTGTTTGTTTTTGATCTCCTTTCCAGCTGAAGTTAGGAGTCCTCTCTGTTGGTAAATAGCCCCATGTATGTGCACTGTGGCAAAAGCGTAGTGGCTATCAGTATAAATGGTTGCCCTTTTTCCTTTTGCCAACTCTAAAGCCTTTGAAAGGGGAATTAATTCTGCCCTCTGTGTGGATGAGCCTTCTCTCAGTCTTGACAACCAGATAACTCAAGTCCCATCTGTAATCGCGGCCCCCGCATGTCTCTTACCTTCTAGTAGGAGACTGCTGCCATTGGTGAACCAGGTTACCTCAGCATCTGGGAGTGGCCGGTCTGTCTGGTCTCGGCAAATTCCAATTTCCTCTGCCAGAATCTCTTGACAGGTATGTAAGATTGGCTCAGATGTCTCATCAGGCAGTAGAGTGGCCGGGTTGAGGGCAGTTGGAGGACCGAATGTTATTCGGTCCTTATTGAGCAAGAGGCTTTGGTAGTGAGTGATTCTGGCATTGGAGAGCCATCTATCTGGGGGCTGGCAGATGACACTTTCTAACATGTGTGGGGCTACTATGGTCAATTTTTGTCCCAGAGTCAGTTTATCTGCGTCTTTGGTTAGGATAGCTGCTGCTGTGATAGCCTTTAGACAATGGGGCCATGCATTTGCCACAGGGTTTAATCTCTTTGACAAATAGGCCACAGGTTGCTTCCATGAGCCAAAGGCCTGAGTTAACATCCCTTGAGCTATTCCTCATTTTTCTTCAATATCATTTGGGGCCCTTGAGGCTCGAAGGTTATTCTAGCTCTTAGTTTAGTTAGAATATCTCTCCCCATAAGGGGAGCTGGGCACTCTGGTATTACTAAGAAGGAATGTAGGACTTTACCTAGGTCCATAGTCCTCTTAGTGGTCCATGCTCTGTATTTGCTCCCGTATTTACTTCAAAGTTGATTGGGGTCCCCTCCACGTTAAAAGTTACCCTGAGTTCAGGGAGGGGATCTGAGCCTCATCCCCTCTAGTCTTCTCCTTTCAAGGCCAGCACATTAGGTTGGCATTGTTGAGCCTCTAAGGCCTGTTTCTTTTGTCTTTTTCTTTCATTTTTTCTTTTAAGCTTGAGGCAATCTTTGATGAGGTGTCCCAACTCCTTGTAATATGTACATTGGTTGGGGTCAAGAGGAGGGCAGCATGGCTTATCCTCATCTATATTTTCCTGAACTTTTTTTACTACTGTGGCCAAGATTTTTGTCAATTCCTTATTCCTCTCTCTATCTCTGGTTAGTTCTTTCTCCTCTCTCTCTTTTTCCTTTCTCTGTTCTTTCTCCTCCTCTGTATCTCTCTTGTAATATGCTTTATCAGCTTCTTTTACCAAATCTCTTAAAGTCAAGTCTTGTAACCCATCTAGTCATTGGAACTTATGCCTAATGTCTGAAGCCAACTGACCTATAAAGGCCATGGCAACAGATGCCTGTTGTCCCTCATCTTGAGGGTCAAAGGGAGTGTACCTATGGTAAGCTTCCATTAGTCTCTCTAAGAATACCGAGGGTGATTCGGTAGGCCCTTGAAGGATCTCCCTTACCTTAGCCAAATTTGTAGGCTGCCTAGCAGCCACTCAGAGACCTGCCACTAGAGTCTGGTGATAGATGGACAGATGATCCCTACCTTCTGGAGTATTGGGGTCCCAATCAGGGTGGTGCAATGGGAAGAAGTCATCAATGATATTTGGCAGCTGGGTAGGTCTCGCATCCTGTCCCGGCACGAGTTTTTTTTTTTTTTTTGCCTCTATGAGGATTCGATCCTTTTCTTCAATGGTGAACAAGGTCCCCAGCAACTGTTGACAGTTGTCCCAGGTAGGCTGGTGAGATAATATGAGAGACTCCACCTACCTGGTTAACCTACAAGGGTCCTCAGAAAAATGAGGGTTATTATTTTTCCAATTATATAAGTTGGAGGAGGAATAAGGCCAGTATTGGAGTGCTGGCATTTCTCCCTCATTCCCATCATCCAGCATGGGTCCATGTGGCCTGAGGGGGAGTGTGATTGCCACTCTGTCTTGAGCGCCCAGGGCCCACTGACTTCACGTTCCTTGGGCTGGCCTATAGTCCGTAGCATCAATTAGGGGGCCCTTACTGAATGAGCACAGTTAGAGCCATTATCATAATACAGGAAGAGTCTGGGAGGGGCCTGGAATTAGCCCAGAGTGCCTTAAGGTACAGATGTGTGTGCTCATCAAACGTTTGCAGCTAGGCTTTAGGCACTGTCAAAGTTGATTAAATTTAGCACAAATAGCAAAACAGTAACTTGGTCAGAAATATCTAATTGATGATGAAATAAATTGCCATGCCATAAATGTGTCCCTACATTACAATTTGCCTTAAGAAGTACATGGAAGGCAGAGCTGCAAATCTCAGCTATAAGTGTAGGTCCTACCTCATGAACTCAGGTAGGGCCAGGCTGCTGTCCCAGGGAAGTTTTCAATATCATACACCACTTATGTGCATTTTTAAAGGTGAAATGTTGAAATGGTTTTAGATCATTTGGGCTAGCATTTAAATCCATGGAGGTTTTACCTGGTGAAGGAAGTTCCCTCCAAGCCCTAGTTTTGCTATTCTAAATTGACCTATATTTGCATATCAGTAGCAAGCTGACTGCCTGTGGCAGCAAATACAACCTCTCTGATTAACATATCTTTTGTAATGGCTAAACTCTGAGCAGTACTGCCAGAGGCCTGATCTGTGCACAATTTAAAAATGTTTTCTTTTCACAATAAATAATTTGCTGAATTTAAACATACTTTAGCCTTTATTTTAATATAGAGAGTAAAGGGTTTTTCTATATTGGGGAGAGCCAATGTAGGGGCAGATAACAGGGCCTTTTTGATCTGATCGAAGGCCTGTTGTTGGTCAGCGCCCCAGGTAAAGGTGGCATCTCCCTTTAGGAGGGGATGGAGGGGAGCAGCCAAGGAGGCGAACCCCAGGATCCATAGGCGGCAGAATCCCGCAGTCCCCAGAAATTCCCGCAATTGTCTCTTATTCGTGGGTGGGGTCCTCTTTGCCCCCTCTCTGTCCCAGCCCCGCCCCACCCTGCAGATGCTACGCCACGATGAGTAGGAGGGCACTGCAGAGTCAGCTCAGGGGTAAAGGGTGAAGAGAGGTTCGCAGGGCACACATGCGGGTCGCTGTTGTTGGCAGAGTTGGCCCTGCGCCACCCCACCCCGACCCCCACAGAGACTGGAGTGGGGGGGGGCGGTGGCAGCAGTTGCCTCGGTTGGAGCAGAGAGTAGAGGGGGGTAAGGGGGAGGAGGAGCCCTGGAGTCCAATAAGATTAAGTTGGACTGCGACTTGGGCAAAACTGGAGGAGGGAGAGAGGGGTAGAGATTGGGGGTTGGGGATCAAGCAGGTTGAGCTTTTACGGGTAAGAGAGTGGCAGTCTCTGGTAAAGCTGGAGTTAATAAGGGCCTTACCCATTTCAGGGGATCTTCACGTAAGTCTTGTCACACCACAATGTAAGGTTGTTGGTCAGGATGTCCCTGTCCCCTAGGATGGAAGACTATAGTCTTAACTGCCTGGATAAGGGGGAGGTGGAAAGTCCCCTCTGGTGGCCATCCCACCTGGAATGTAGGCCACTCTGACTAGCAGGACATCTGCCATTTACCTTTTTTGACAAATAATGATTATGAGCCCTCTCTCATATTTCTGACCAATGATCTAGAGTGAGGGAGAGAGGGGTAGATGTTGTTTGTCCCATGGTGGGTGCTGTGGAACAAAATAAGGTTAGTGGTGCCAAACAAACAAAGACAGACAAACACTAAGACCAAGACGACAAACAAATAGACAAATGCCAGCGTGCAAAACTTCCCCTTCTGAGGAACGACTAAAGGTGTCTCCACCACAAAATAGACTCAGAGAGCCTATGATAAGAACAACTAACAGTGACTCCACCACAAAATAGACTCAGAGAGCCTACGATCCCCAGGGCATCCCCCAGGGAAGTGACTTGTGACACAGAAGCCCAGAGGCAAGTCACTTGGACCAAGAGCTCATGCGTCTTCGTGCCAGTCACAACAAAACTAGTGATCGCAAAGTGAAAGTAAGACAAAGAGAGACAGAAAGAGAGAGAGAAATGGCCGTACTTACCCCAGAGGTGGCTGTTGAAGTCTCCTGATGCAGGGGGCAATCCTGCTGATCTCAGTGGCACCTCCAAATGTGAAGGTTGAGATGTCCGCCGTGTGTAGGAAGACACCAACAGATGCCTTCTCATGCAATTGGCAAGGGGTCTTTATTGTCCAAGCATGCGTGGGGCTCACTGAACACGCAGGAACAGAGAGCCCCGAGTTGAGCCGGAGCAGGGCTTTTAAGCTTTAGAACAAAGGGAGGAGGGGTCTTTGCAAGCGTGCTCACAGAAGCAGATGGCATTCGTTAGTTTAAATGGCTTTTTACATTTATTGGAGGAGACGGCCATAGGGAGGTCTAGAGTTGGGCGGTGGAGGGCACTTCCTAATATGAGCAGCAGATGTGTAGGAAAGGTACATTCTGTAAATTCCTTGGTCAGGAGAGGGGGCTGTTTTTATCTCACAACCCAGATTTCTAGTCAGCTCTATCCTTGTCCTTATCTAACTTAGGCAGCTTTAAACTATAACAGCTCAATTCCTGGAATATTGGGAGGAGATAAGCAGCATAGACCATGCACTTTTAACTAGAGAAAATTCCTCTTACATTATTAGCAGAAATTCACAAACCAAAGGATACAGTTAGGTTCTGTTCTCTGTTCTGAACTTTCAGAGAGGCTGAATACACTGGGGATTTCCCTGCCACAGTGCTGATCCTGTATATAGCCTTCCATTTACTTTTAAGGAGGAATGGAGAAGTATCATGTATGGTAGTTTTTAGGCATCACTTTGTAGAACAGGATCATTATGGTCCTGGAAGTACAATTCTCCACTGGAGTTCTCCTTAGGGAAACACTCCCTGAGTTGCAGGCTGTTTCTTTTCTGCAAGACTGCAAAGCCTAATAGTCACAAACTTCCCTTTCCAAGCCAAAAGCAAGCATTCAGAACTTTACCTCTCAGATATGCATTGAAGCACACACTCTAATGTCCTGACAATTGAGGGCTTTGCTAACTTAGATTTATCCTGAGTTGGACTCAGCTGTGGAATCTTCCATGCTAATGTGGTACAGTGACATTTATCCATCCATTCATTCTTATGGGGAAACATAAGGCACAACTCATACTACATTCCAGGCCTCAACTCCTAGAGCAGGGTCATTCAGGACATTGAGGTCCTCCTCTCCCTGGGGCTGTTATCAGGGAAACACACAGCAAGCTGCAGGTTTCTTTCCATGATGGTGCATAGCCATACATGGGCAGGCTGCTTTGGACCACGCCAAACTCCACATTGAAAGTGCACATCTCAGTTACTAGCAGAACCTTACAAAGGATAGAATTTGGTTATGTTTTCAGTTGTGAACCTGCACTGAGGCTGCCTAAGCTGGGGGAAATTTTCCTGCCACAGTGCTCACACTGTATATCACCTTCCATTCACTTGTCCAGGGGGATTGGGAACACAATGTATGGTATATTTTGGTCATGTCTTTGTAGAACACAATCATTATGGTCATGTAATTACACTTCTCCACTGGTGTTTTCTTTGGGAAACATACACTGAGTTGCTGGCTGTTTCTTTTCCCCAGGGCTACAAAACCTTGTATTTGCAAACTTCTGTTTCCTACCAATACTGAAAATTGAGGCCTTTACCTCACAGTTATGCATTGAAACACATACTCCAATGTCTTCACAAATGATGGCTTTGCTCAATGAGACTTACCCTGAATTGAACTCTGCTGGGGCACCTTCAATGCTGATGTGGCACAATGGCATTTATCCATCCACTCATTTTTATGGGGAAACATAAGGCATCACTCACACTACATTCCAGACCTCAGTTCCTAAAGCAGGGTCAATCAGTACATTAAGGTGCTCTTCTCCTTGATGCTATTATTTGGGAAACACATGAGAAGCTGCAAGGTGTTTGGTTCCATGTGGGTATATAGTCATACATATGGAAACCTCATTTCAGCAAAACATAGACACTCAAATTGCTCATCTGAGATATTTGCAAAAGCACCCAAACCAAAGGATACAGTTAAGTTCTTTGCTCTGTTTTAAACTTACATCTATGGGGACTAAGCCACAGAACTTACCTGCCTGAGCACTACTATGTATTGCTCTCCATTCACTCCTATGGGGGAATTGGGAAGCACAATTTATGGTGGGTTCCACCCCTGCTTGTACAGCAGGATCATTCTGGTGCTGGATGGACACTTCCCCACTGGAGTTCTTCTTTGGTAAACACACAATGATATGAAGGCTGTTTCTTTCTACCAGGGTTAGAAAATTTTTTATTTGTAAACTGCCTTTTACCAGCAAAAACTGAGAAATGAGACCTATAAATCTCAGGTAAATATAGAAGCACACAGCCCAAACTTTACACAAATGATGTCTTTGCTCAATTACACTCATGTTTGACTTTACTCACCTGGGGCACCTTGCATGTAGAATAATGACATTTTTCCATCCATGATTCTTATGTGGAAATATAATGCACAACTCATGCTACATTCCAGGACTCAATTTCTAGAGCACAGTATTGTTCTTCCTGGGGCTGTTGTTTGTGAAATACAAAAGCTGCAGGGTGTTTCATTCCATGAGGGTGTATAACCAATGGTACACAAACTGCCTTGGAACATAATAGACACAGAGACTCAAAGAGCACATCTCAGTTACTTGCAGAAGCACCCAAACAAAATGATACTGTTAGGTTCTGTTCCCTGTTTTGAACTTATAATGAAGCTGACTAAGCTAGGGAAACTTCCCTGTCACAGTACCAAAACTGTGTGCATTCACTCCCATGGGGGACTTGGGAATCACCATTCATGGTAAATTCCACCCCTCTTTGTAGAGCAGGATCACTCTGGTCGTGATGTATTCTTCTCCATTGTGGTTCTTCTTAGGGAAGCACACAACTGAGTTTACATCTTAGTTCTATATGGAAGAACACACACCAAAGGCTTCGCAAATGATGATTTTGTTCAGTTAGCCATATCCTGAAGTTACCTCAACTGAGGCACCTTCTATGGTGATATGGCACAATGATATTCATATGGGAAAATATAAGGCACAACTCATGCTGCATTCCAGGCCTCAATTTCTAGAGCAAGGTCACTCAGTACATTGAGGTACTCCTTTTCTTTGGAGCTATTCTCTGGGAACCACACAAGCTGCAGGGTGTTTCCTTCCATGTGGGTGTGTAACCATACATACTTTGTTATGTTCCAAGGCAG